>RQWE01000007.1:171169-196884 GCA_004028395.1 Leptographium galeiforme
GGGGGGGGGGGGGGGGGGGGGGGGGGAGTAGAATATCGGATAGGAAATTAACAGAGTTTTCGAATGAAAATCTGGGAAAGAGGTGGCGGAAAGGCGGTAAGAAAACCGAATGGTTGAGGTCGGAAACAGGAAGGAGGAGTTTCTAGCGTGCTTGGGAGGAGTGGGGACATTCCAGTGGAGGCACTACGGGTATTATTAGAGAGTACGAGGGAGTTGCAGTGCACGTTGCACAGATTGTATTTGTGCATCGCTCGTTGGTCATAGTGGTCATAGTGGTCACAGCAATCAAAGTGCTCAAACCGGCAACCAGAGGCGATGAAGGTGGTGTTTTCCACGAACCTGGGAAACGACAAACCACAAACGAATCAGACAGACACGCCCGGCCGCACGCGCAGCCACCACAGCTGCTGCTCGGCACAGAGGAACAGGTCGCCGGCCGGCGTGAGGCAAAAGGTGCTGACGCCGCCAGACACCTCGATCACGCCCAGCAGCACGCCGCCGGCATTCCAGACCTCGACGCCGTCGGCACAGCCGGCATAGACGTTGCCGGCGGCGTCGCAGCGCACGCCCATGGGCACGCCGCACAGGGCAAAGGCAAACAGGCGCTTGCTGCCGAGAAAGAGGGATTCGGCGCGGTGTAGGACGTCGAAAGCGTAGATTGTGGCGGGGCTGGAGGACGGGGGGGGGGAGGTCAGCACATGTCAGTAAAGGTCCGTGAAGACATGGGGCGAGAAAAACAAGGTCTGGCCAGACCACCCACCGGCTTGCATCCTGATCCCCATCCACGTGCAGCGCGTCCGTGTCGGTCACGTAGACGGTGCCGCCGTCCGGACTGAGCCCGATGCCCGTCGGCCGCTGCAGGCCATCGGCCATGACGCGCAGCTGGCCCGACGCCGGGTCGAAGCGGTACACGTGGGCGGGCAGTTGGGGTCGCGGCCGCACGTCCTGCTCAAAGCCGTGGCACGGGTCCGTGAACCAGAGCGCGCCGTCGGCCGCCTGCGCCACGTCGCGCACCGAGTTAAAGTCCCGTCCGTAGTAGCCCGTCACCAGCGCGCGCGGCCGCTGCTTGGGCGCCATGGAAAAGAGCCCGCTCGAGGCCGCCGTCGCGTTGCCCTGCGCGCAGTACACCAGCCCGCCCTCGTACGCGGCCACGCCCGCCGGCATCGCCAGGTTGGCCGGCGGCCGCAGCTTGGACCACTGCACGGATGTGATGGGGGGCAGAGTAGTAGTCGCTGTGGCTGTGGCTGTGCCGTTGTCCTCCTCGTCTTCGTACCTCCCCCGCTCCAGCACCACCCGCGAAATCAACACCACCGGCAGCTGCCCGCTATTCGTCGTCTGCAGCAGGTTGGACGTCACGTACAGCACCTCTTCGCGGCCCTCTGCCACGTGGGCGATGCCGCCGTGGAAAAACGGATTGCGCGACGTCTCTGCCGTCGACAGCAGCAGCGCGTGCTCCACGTCCGGCCCCAGCAGCCGCCCAAACCCGGCATCGTACTGCAGCAGCGACACGCCCGTCCCGGCCGGCCGCGCGCCCGCCCCCGCGCGTCCATCTGCCACCTGTGTCGGCCGTCAGCAGGAAGAGGGAGACGACGGTGCCGTGCCGCGCCCGACAAGACGCACCCGGATGGGCGTTCGCTCAGTGCGGATGCCGCTGACTGTCGATGTGGCCATGGCAGCACGCGGTCAAAGCTTCACAAGCTCAGAGCATGTGCCCTACGTCGTGGCGATAGTTTGCGTATGACGGACTTACTGTCGATCGTGGAAACGGTTTCATATGAATGTATTATGGCACGCTTGTGATTATATAGGCTTTTTATGCAGTTAGCAAGGCACTTGAGTCCTGCCGCTTCATCGAATCGAAAAGCGGAAACTATAATACAACAGAGATGACGGAAAGAGTCTAAACATCCCCCCCCCCCCCCCCCCCCCTTCTTTTTAGCTTTTTACTGCCACGAAATGTACAGCATAATGCCGGCGCCCGCGGCAATGGCGCCGAACTGCACCAGCGTCTTGCGCAGCTCCGAGAGCTTGCTGCCGCTCTTTGTCAGATCCGTCTCCAGCAGCTCCGGAATGACGGCGACCGTGCCGACGTAGAGAAACGTGCCTGCTGTAAACGGCAGCAGCAGGTCGCCCCACGTCAGGCTGGTGCCCATCAAGCCGCCCCGGCCGGCGCCGATATTCCAGGCCGCACCCGCCGCGGCGTCGGCCGCATCGTTGCCGCTGCCGCCGACCTCCTGCACAATGATGCCAATGACGGTGCCGAGCAGCGCGCCGAGCGCAGTCACAAACTGGGCGCCCAGGGCGGCCCGCTTCGAGAAGCCCGACTGCACCAGCAGGGCAAAGTCGCCGACCTCGTGGGGGATCTCGTGGAAGAAGACAGCCACCGTCGTCGTGGCACCGATAGTGGGCGACGCGTAAAACGACGCGGACATGGCCAGGCCGTCGGTGATGTTGTGGGTGAAGTCGGCGCTGTCCATGTTAGCAAGGAGCTGTCACAAAGATACAGGACACAAAACCATAGAAATGACAGCACACATACACCATGTTAAGATAGCCAGACAGTTTGATGCTGGCGCTGGCCTCGTGTGCGGGCTCGGCCACGACCGCCTTGGTCTCGCTCTTGGCGGCGCCCTTCTTGCGCGACCTGGTCGACCCGGACGGCGGCGCATCGGTCGCGGTAGACACGGCCGAAGACGGCGCAGCATGGCCGTGATCGTGGCCGCGGTCGTGGCCGCCGCTGCCGCCGGTAGCAATGCGCAGGCCCTTGTCCATGGCGACAAAGGTCATGAAGCCGACCATGATGGCCACGCCCAGCAGCAGGTTGCGGTTCGGCTCGACCAGCACCAGGCGGGCGCGGTCGACGCGCTCGTCGTCCTCGCCCACAAAGATCTCGGGCAGCAGGTGGAAGAGCGTGTCGCCCAGCAGGCCGCCGACGGCAAAGGCCACCATGACCGACAGCGACGCCGGGTCAATGTCGGTTGGGCACAGCGCCAACAGGAAGTTGGGCGGGCCCGAGATGTAGAGCGTCGCCAGCAGCGCATTGACGGCCGGGCTGCCCGGGAACAGGACCGAAAAGATGCGCGACTTGGTCGACTCTGACGCCGGCGCCGCGTCCGCCTCGTCCCCCTGCTGCCGCAGCCGCTGCTTCTGCAACCCGAGCACCCGCACCGCCTCGCAGTCCTCGTACAGGTGCTCGTTGAGCGCCCCGCTGCCCAGGGGCGCCAGCGAGAGCCCCTTTACGGGAACAGCTTCCGTCTCGGCCGACACGGCGACCAGGGCAAACGAGGCGAGCAGCACGAGGAGGGCCAGGACCGCCCGGGGCCCCATGCGGCCCCCGCAGACACCCGAGCGCGCGAAAGAGGCCATGGCAGGAAAAAGGACGCGTACGGAGTAGACACGTGCGCGAGGCTGGAAAATGGGCGAGGATAGCAAGGGAGCTTGTGTGGAAGCCGTAACTCCAGAATCGGAGATTACAAGGGGAGGATTTTCTCTGGGCACGTGCCTGAGCGGCACGTGAGCTGGAGCTGTGCGGTGTGATGGTCAGTGCTCTGCACAGGGCAGCCACAAGCGGGATGCGCAGGCTTGGCACCCGTGGTTGGCGTTGCCAAGAGATGTCCATCGCACATCGCGCCTTCCGCAATAGGACAGGCCTAGTCATGACTGAAAAAGTGTCTATATCTGGATGGTAGGATTTGCAGGACACAGAGTATTCACACTAGAAAGTGCATTGCGTGGTCTTGATTGCCTCATGGAGGGCTATCGCTGTCTGGCTTCGGCTATGCCGCGACAGGCCTCCGGCTCTCGCCCATTTCAGCTTTGGGCCTAGAGTCGACCGACTCGATTTTTGTCAGATGCGCGATCATAGCTTGGAAATCCATGCAGCTAAATGACAGGGGGGGGCTACTGGATTGGACGATTTCGAGCCACCGCCTCAGCTTCCCCTCTTCTCACATGCCCAGATTTGCCTCACGTTCGATTCCGTCACTGCCACCTGTGGACTGACGAGATCTTTGTTCTCTCATTGCATTTTTTATTCTTGATCATGGATTGGATTCCGCACGGCAAATCGAGCACCGGCCTCATCTTTGATGGCGGCCGGGGCGAGTCGGCGTCGGTGCCGGCGGTGGCCACGTACCGCGGGCGGCTGTGGTGTCTGTGGACCGACCTGGCGGGCCAGTTGTGGTACGCGCAGACGAGCGGCAACGGCAGCGACGAACAGTTTGGGGCGCCGCAGCGGTTCCCGCAGAACGGGCTGCCGGTGCTGGCGAACCTGAACGGAGTACTGCACGTGGTGGTTGTGCAGGACGGCAGCGGGGAGATGGCCCACTTTGTGCACGACGACGACGACACGGACACGGAGTGGATATCGCAGGGGCCGCTGGACACGTCGGTGGGATTTGTGGCGCACTCGACGCCGGCGGTGGCGCCGTTCCATAACAGGCTGTTTCTGGCCTTTCTGCGCGACGGCCAGCTGTACTTTGCCATGTGGGCGGTCATGGGGTCGGAAGCCAAGACGTGGACGGCGCCGCGGCTGGTGGTGCCCGAGAACGAGGGCGTGCGGTTTCGCGGGATCCCGGCGCTGTGCGTGATTGACGGGGCGCTGCACCTGCTCTGCGGCGCCGACACGGAGGAGCGCCACATTCTCGGGTTCCGGTACGACTACATCTCGCAGACGTGGGCGCAGAGCGACGACGTGTCCGAGGGGCGGGCGGCGTCGGGTGTCAGCGCCGTGTCGTTTGGCAGCAGCGCGTATCTGGGCATCATCGAGGCGGGGCCAGACGACGAGTCGCACGCCGTGTACGTGGCCGCGTTCAGCGGGGGCGCGTGGGCGCCGCACGAGCAGGTGGCCGGCACGTCGGCGGCCGACCCGCCGCAGATTGCCATTCTCAACGGGCGGGTGCACTGTTTCTTCAACGACAACTCGGCGACGCGCGACCTGCGGTGGTACTCGCGGCCGGTGCTGCGGTACGGGCTGTCGTCGTGGATGGGCGGCGTGGCCGACGACGAGCCGCTGTCGCAGCTGACGGTGCCGGGCACGCACGACAGCTGCGCGCGCAGCAACATTCCGTTTGTGCGCACGCAGTACCTGTCGATTAGTCAGCAGCTGGCACTGGGCATCCGCTTCCTCGACCTGCGGCTGCGGCGCCACAAGGACGGCCAGCTGTACTGCTACCACGGCGGCATTGCCATTGACTACCCGCGCGGCTTGGCGTTTGCGAGCGTCATGGACGAGGTGTGGCGGTTTCTGTGGCCCGAGGGCCAGGCGGCGCCGACGGAGACGGTCTTGATCTCCATCAACAACGACGACAACTCCGAGGAGCAGCGCGCCAACCCGGGCGTCTTTTACGGCGCCGTGGCCGACGCCATCCGCGACACGCCGCCGTGGCCGGCCAGCGGCACGCACCGTTGGCACACGGAGCCGCTGACGCCGCGGCTGGGCGACGTGCGCGGCCGCGCCGTGCTGCTGCGGCGCTTTGCCGGCGACCCAACCATTGCGCCCACGGGCCGCCAGGGCCTCGACCTGTCGAGCTGGCTGGACGACAACCCTGACTTTACCATTGTGACGCCGACCCAGGTGCGCGTGCGTCTGCAGGACAAGTGGAAGTACGCCGACCGCATCGCGCTGCACGACCTCGTCGGCTCCAAGGCGGCCTTTGTGCAGCAGATGATGGCCAACGCTGCCGGACGGCCGACGACAAACGGCGACGACGCGGCCGACCCGGCGGAGCCCGAGCACCACTGGTACATCAACTTTTGCTCCGCCGTCGGCGACCCCGCCGAGCACGGCGAGATCGCCGAGTCCAAGTGGATTGCCGTGGGCGCCCACAGCGACTTTATCGGCAAGTGGGTGCCCGGCATGAACATGCAGACCGGCGCCTACCTAAAGGCCAACTTTGGCGACGGCGCCCGCGCGCGGCTGGGCATCGTCAACCTCGACTACCCCGAGCTGCCGCAGGACAACGATGTGGTGGTGCGGCTGATCGAGACCAACTTTTAGGCGAAGCCGGTTTCGGGTCAGAGCACCGTGCAATACCGTGCGGCGCACAGCGGTCGATGGTGTGCTTTTCGTGCTATTCCTTCTTCCATGGCGTGGGCCCCGTCCTGTGCTGGTATTTGTTTACGACGAGTCGTGCGTGTACACGAGGACAAGTGCCGTGGACGACCAGGGCTGCGCCCCTCGCCCATGTCCAATACTCGTATTAGTGGGCTTGCCCAACCCAGCACTCGGCACGGGTTGTGGAGGCGCGGGAATTGCGGTCAATCTCTGGGGGACGCATTTCCATACTCTCTCGTTTGCTTTGTTATTGCTTGTTACTATAATTATACACAAAGAGCCCAGCCTGACCATTTGTGACCCTTTGGGACCCTTTGGGACCCTCTGGGACCCGGGGAATGCAAAGGAGACCCCTTCTGCGGGCGGAGGAGTCGGAATCCAGGCGTGCCACCAAATCCCCCGAAAAAAAAACTCTGCACGACTAGTGGCGTTGTCAGCCGCCCGGTTGGGCCAACTGTTTTTGCCAACGCCGTTTACGTAACGTGTTTTCTCACCATTGTATTTTGGCATGCACGAGTACGGAGTAGTATTCGAGTACGAGTACTCGTACTCGCGGATCGGCAGCATGTGCACGACCCGATCTCTGCCTGGACGGCCGTCCTGCCCCTCCTGTTTCAATGCAAAGCCAGCCTCTCCAAGGCATTGGTTGTGGGACGTCGTCCCAACTCGCACGGTGGAGGCGTGGCCTGGCTTTGTCTTTGTTCTACATGCCCGGCTGGAACGAATGGGACGAATGGGACGAATGGGCGCCACCGGATGACAGCGGTCGATGTCTTGTTCTGCGGCCGCCAGGGACACTACGGAGTAAAGTGGAGAGGCGACAGGGGGGAGGGAGACGTGTCGACCGCCCGCATCGGTTCTCGTCTGTTCTCCTCTTTGCTCTTTTTGCTCTCTTTCTGCTCTCTTTCTGCTCTTTTCGGCCTTTTTCGTCCCACCCCCCCTTTCCCCTCATGGAGCCGTCTAGCGCAAGGTACAAGTCCGGATCATGCAGGGGCTGTGTTCCGCCCCACCCTTTGGGCCCACTGTCCTTTTCTTAGGTGCGCTCTTTCCTTGTCCGATCCCCTCCCTCGTGTTGTCTTTCTGGCCCGGCCGAACGCTGCAAGTCGCGTGCTGGTCTCTCGTCCGCCCGCAGTCGGCGGCCCAGTACCACGCCTGTACCTAGAAGCTACCCTCGTATCCCGCCGGTCCCAAGATGGAGCCACGGCAGCACTTGCCATAGTGTCATGCGCTGTTCCTTGTTGGGCCCTGTTTTTTTCTTCGCCACGGAAAGGCCGTAAATCGTTGATATACTCGCCCGTTTGCCCTCCCACTCGCTCTCTTTTTTCTTTCCGATCTTCTCCATCGACAAACCATCGTTTCCTTCTTTGTCCATCATTTTTTCCTTATCGACACTCGTTTGTCTTTTTTGGACTTCTGTTCGACGCCCGTTACGCCGCAGATCGCCAACTCGTTCAAGCGCTCTTTTCGGCCTATAAGACTCTTATCGTCTCGCTCGAACTTATTGCATTTTACTTTTGCTCGTCCACATAATCCGCCATCATGCACTCCGTCTCTCGTCTCGCAGCTTTTGCTGCTACCGTCCAGAGTGCCATGGCTGTCGCCACGGGCTTCAACTACGGCTCGACCTTTAACGATGGGTCGTACAAGTACCAGTCGGACTTTGAGGCCGAGTTTACCGCTGCGGCCGGCCTGGTCGGCACGGACGGCGAGTTCACCAGCGCCCGTCTGTACACGATGATTGTATGTCTTCGCATGACTCGATTAGGCCAACCAGATAGCTAACCCTCCACAGCAAGGAGGCACCACCTCGGACGTGATCCAGGCCATCCCGGCGGCCATCAGCACCAAGACGGAGCTGCTGCTCGGCATCTGGTGCTCGGCCGGCGCGGCGTCGTTTGCGTACGAGCTGGACGCCCTCAAGGCGGCCATCTCGACGTACGGATCGGAGCTCAGCGACCTGGTGGTCGGCATCTCGGTCGGCAGCGAGGACCTGTACCGCATCTCGCCCACGGGCCTAACCAGCAGCTCCGGCAACCCCGGTGTGGGACCGGCGGTCCTGGCCGACTACATCACGCAGGTCCGCAGCGCCATCTCGGGCACGGCCCTGTCGGGTGCGGCCATTGGCCACGTCGACACCTGGACGGCCTGGGTCAACGGCAGCAACGCGGCCGTGCTCGACTCTGTTGACTGGCTCGGTGTGGACGCGTACCCGTACTTCCAGGACACGGACGGCAACGACATCTCCAACGGCAAGGCGCTGCTCGACGCGGCCATCAGCAACACGGCGGCCGTCGCCGGCAGCAAGGCCGTCTGGATCACCGAGACTGGCTGGCCCGTGAGCGGCGCCAAGTACGGCGAGGCCGTGGCGTCGATTGCCAACGCGCAGACCTTTTGGGACGAGGCCGGCTGCCCGCTCTTTGGCGAGTACAACGTCTTCTGGTACACGCTCCAGGACGACGACTCGACCCTGCCGGACCCGAGCTTTGGCGTCGTCGGCAGCACCCTGTCCACCACGCCGCTGTACAACCTGAACTGCTCCAGCAAGAGCACTTCGTCCTCTTCGTCGGCCGCCTCCAGCAGCACGTCGACCGCCTCCAGCACCAAGAAGGCCAGCAGCAGCGCCACGGCCACTGGCTCGGGCTCGTCCGCCACCACTTCGTCTGGCTCGTCCTCGTCTGGCTCGTCTTCGGGCTCGTCTGGCTCGTCGGGTTCGTCTGGCTCGTCCTCGGGCTCTTCCTCGTCGTCGAGCTCGTCCCCGTCGGGCTCCTCCTCCACCGGCTCGTCTGGCTCGTCGAGCTCGTCTGGCTCGTCCTCGTCCTCGGGCTACGGCTCGGGCTCGGGCTACAACAGCACTGGCTCCGGATACAACAGCACCAGCAGCAGCGGCTCGTCGGGCAGCTCCGGCTCGTCGGGCAGCTCCGGCTCGTCGGGCAGCTCTGGCTCGTCGGGCAGCTCTGGCTCCGGCAGCTCCGGCTCTGGCTCCGGCTCCGGCTACAACAGCACGACCAAGGCGTCGGCGTCGGCGGGCTTTGGTGCCACGTCGACGGCTGTGACCGCCGCCACTTCGACCAGCGCCTCGGCCAGCTCGACCTCGATCGCCGTCTCTGGCGCCGGTGTGGTGTCGGGCTCGCTGAGCGCCGCCTTTGCCGCCATCATGGTGGCCATGCTGGCTCTGTAAGGGAGAGGAGGCAGTCACTACTGTGTAGAGGCGTCTGGGAACTACTTTTTTTTTTTCTTTCCCCAAATTTCAAATTTACATGACTTTATAATGCCCCGTGGACATAAAGGGCCGGCACACAAAGAATCTAGGGTACAGATACATGGCTACATGTATGTGGGCAGATATACTGGACATTGGTACAATGGATTTTAGCACGAACAAAAAAACGGGGTTTCTCCTGGCTGAGTCCTGAGTCTGAGTCCTGCATTGCGCGGCTAAAGTGTATATATGGAGAGAAAACAGTGCCATGCTATTGATGCGTTTTGTCCCTGCAGTTGAGCCGTGGCCTCTACAGTTACGAGGAGGGGGCGTCCTCGGCGTCGTAGTCGTTTTCCGGCTCGGCGGCAACAGGCTCGGCAGTGGTGGCGGCGGTGGCGGCGGCGGCAGAAGCAGTGGCAGAGGCAGTGGGCGCGTGCTGCAGCTTGTTCTTCTCGAGCGAGTTGTTGACGAGCGGCGTGGTGTCGTTGAAGATGCGCAGCAGCATGGCGGCGCGGTCCTCCTTGGGCAGCATCAGGTTGAGCGACTGGAAGCTCTTCCAGAGCGGCAGGGCCATGGCCTCGAGGGCGACGCCGTCGGCGGTCTCCGTCTCGCCAGCCGAATCAGCCGTCTGCGTCTCCGGCTCGACCTTGAGCACAAAGCAGCCCATGCCGATCTCGGGCAGACGGCGGCCGACCTCGCCGAGGCGCTTCCAGCCGCCGTCGGCAAACTTGGGGAACATCTCGACGAGCAGGGCGCGCAGCGTCTCCTTGCGGTGCAGGCGCACGACGCGGTCCTCGCCGACGTAGCCCTGCAGCAGCGGCATGCCCTCGGACTGGATGCGCCAGCGACAGACGCCGGCCGACGGCGCCTCCTGCTTGACAAACATGCGCACGCCGCCGTGCACAAACTTGACGCGCACCTGGGGCTGGGCGCCCGAGGCGGCGGCCTTGCGCTGGAGGGCCGAGCCGTCCGAGGCGTTGCTGACGAGGATGTCGCGCACCAGCGCGCTGGTGTAGTAGATGCCCTTGGCCGGCTCGCCGTAGGCGTTGCGCACGAGGAAGCGGTCGATGGGGAAGCGCGGCGACAGCTGGTAAAAGGCGCGGATCTCCTGGACGACCGGGTGGTCGGCCGCGAGGTACTTGAAGGGCTCCTCGTAGGGGCCGGCGAACTTTGGCCGGAGGGCGACGGGGGGTTTGTCGGGGTTGGCGGGGTCGGCGTTTTCGGCGGGTTTGTCAGCATTTTCGGCGGGTTTGTCAGCATTCTCGGCGGGCTTGTCGGCATTCTCGGCGGGGGCGTCTTCGACCGGCTCGACAGGCTCCTCCTCCACCGGCTCCACAGGCTCGGTGGTCTCGACTGCCTCCACCGGCACGACTGCCTCCACCGGCTCGGCTGCCTCGACACTCGTCTCCGACTCCTGCTTCTGCCTCTTGGCCGGCTCGGCATCCGCCTCTTGGGCCGGCCGCTTAGGCGCGGCCGGAGTGGTCGAGGCCGAGGCCGCGGCCGCCGCGGTCGGCGCCCGCACCTTGAACTCGGCCAGCTTCTCGAGGGCGACAATAAAGAAGCCGCCGGTGTCCTGCAGGTGGGGGTAGATGCGGAAGCAGCGCTCGAGCGGCAGCTGGTCGGACTCGGCGTTGGAAAACATGGACGCGACGATGCGGGTGGGCGGCACGCCGCCGCTCTCGGGGGTGCGGGTGAACGCCTCGACGTCGGCCCAGCTGTTCCAGATGCGGCCGGCCTTGTCCATGACGTTCCAGTTCTTGAGGCCGGGGCGGCGCTGGAGGGCGGGCAGCTGGTCGGAGCTGTCGAGGATGCTGACGCGGTCGGGCCCGCCGCAGAGGGCAATGGCGGCGGCGACGACGGACTCGTTCTCGACGGGGTTGAGGCTGCAGGTGGAGTAGACGACGCGGCCGCCGGGACGGAGCATCTGGAGGGCGCGGACGAGGATGCGGACCTGGACGAGGTGCAGGCCGAGGGCGCTGGCGGGGGTCCAGTCCTTCCAGAGGGTGACGTTTTTGCGCAGAGTGCCGTCGCCGGAGCAGGGGACGTCGGCGAGGATGCGGTCGAACTTGAGGTAGCGCTGGGGGGGGGGACGGGTGGTGGTGGTGGTGGTGGTGGTGGTGGTGGCAGGGGCCGTGGCGTCTCCGGCAGAGGCCGTCGGCAGCGGCGGCAGACGCAGCATGGGATAGACGGTGGCGTCGTGGTTGGTGACGAGCATGTTGGGCGACGAGAGGCGCTTGAGCTGGTGGATGAGCAGCTGGCTGCGCTTGTAGTCGGCGTCGTTGGCGATGAGGACGCCGGTGGCGCGGCCGTCGTCGGTCTCGTGGGCGGCCTCGGCGGCCTCGTCCGACCCAGACCCGGACCCGGACCCGGACCCGGACACGTCCTCGCCCAGGGCGCGCCGCACGCGCGCCTCCTCGCCCGTGTGGATCATCTCGAGCAGCTGGGCGGCCTTGCTGCCGGGGGCGGCGCACAGGTCGAGCACGGCCATGCCGGGCCGCACGTCGAGCAGCAGCGGCGGGATCATGCTGACGACCTCCTGGCGGCTGATGTTGCCGACCGTCGTCTCGGACACGAGGAAGCGCTGGAAGGCGGCAAAGGGCGGGAACTTGCGGATGACCGTCTTGGGCGTGGTCATGGACCAGGCCAGGCGGTCCGGGTACCACGGCACCGGCTGGGGCGGGCTCACGGGCAGGCCGTCAAAGTGCGTCATCTGCGCCAGCTCGGGAATGTAGCGCGTCTGCAGCAGCTTCTGCACCGCCAGCGCGTGGCCCTTTGAGCCGCAGAACCGGAAGCTGTGCGGCAGCTCGCGCCGAAACGCCGCCCACAGGGCCTCGCGCTCCTCCGGCTGCGCCTCCAGGCCCAGCAGCCCGTCATAGTACTGCTGCATCCGCGCGTTCTCCTTGACCAGCTCGGGGTACGACCGGTGGTAGCCGTTGGACGGTGCGCGCGGGTTGTCACGGCGGCCGCCGCCGCGACGATTTCTCTGCATCTGTCAGTATATTCAATGGGCGCGAAACAAAAAGGGCATGCCACCCAGCACCCCCCCCCCCGCGCTCCACCCCACACCCACCTTGAATCCCCCTCGCCCCATGGTGTCAATGGTCAGCCCGAACGCGTGGTAGAGCCGCGAGCTGATGTGGCCGAGTCTCGTCATCAACGCAAAAATGAACAAGTTGGAGCCAGAAAAGCCCCGAAAAATGTCTGCATGGATCAGCCCCACAAAGTCTTATCTGTTCTTATCGGCTGTACGGGGTGGGTGCGAGTTTGTACAGTAGGGAGTAGTTTGTACGAGTACTCGTATTCCTAGACGCGTACGCATGGACTAAAGTACAGTATTTCACACAGTGTTTACTTGCCATGCACACTATCTCCTCGGCAGCAGACCCACGGTCCAGTGGACGACGTGGTCGGCGCCGTGGCCGCGGATGGCGCTGACGGGGATGGCGGCCAGCTTGTCGATCCAGGCGCCGGGGATGCCGCTGGGGTGCGGCGCCTGGCCGGCCTCGACGGCAGCGAGATGGAGCTGCAGCCGGCGGAAGTTGGCCTCGGCGCCGGGCTGATCGGCCTTTGTGCCGACGACGAACCAGGGCTTGGCGGCGAGGTCGCTGGCGGGCGGCACAGGCGGCGGGGCCTCGGGCAGGGCCCAGTCCGAGTGAAGCGAGTGCGACTCGGCGTCGGTGCCGTCGGTGCCGTCGACCCAGTCGATGCGCGCCTCGCGGGCGCGCTGCTCCTCGTCGAGGTCGCGCTGGCGGGCGTAGAGGCCGACCTCGGTCCAGAGGCCGCGCAGGGCGTCGACGGCGTCGGTGGGGGCGCCGAGGTCGACGACAAAGGCGAGCACGCCGGCGCGCTCGACGTGGCGCAGAAACTCCATGCCGAGGCCGCGGTCGCGGTGGGCGCCCTCGACGAGGCCGGGGATGTCGGCGACGGTAAAGCGAGGGGGCGCCGAGGGCGGGAGGGGCGACTTGAGGGCCGACAGGCGGCCGCGGTGCCGGTCCAGCACGACGGTGCCAATGTTGGGCTGCAGCGTGGTAAAGGCCCAGGCGCCGACGCGCGTGCGGCTGTTGCTGAGCGCGCGCAGCAGCGTGCTCTTGCCGGCATTGGGCAGGCCGACCAGGCCGACGTCGGCCAGCAGCCGCAGCTCCAGCTGCAGCTCCATCGACACGGCCGCGTCGCCGCGCGTGGCCACGACCGGCCGTGGCGCCTTGCGGCTGTGAAAGTGCGGGTTGCCCAGCCCGCCGACGCCGCCCACGGCCAGCAGGATCGGCTCCGCCGTGGCCGTGGCCAGGTCCAGATACACGGGCGCCGCCGGCTGCTGCAGGAACCGCTCGCGGCGCGGCAGCCGCGGGTACTCCATCTTGCGCACCTCGGACGCCGACAGCCCCGGATACACGACCCATTTGCGCCGCAGCCACGTGGCGTCTTGCTCGTTTTCCGCCTCGGCCTCGGCCTCGGCTTCGGCCCGCGCTCGGGCCTGGGCTTCGGCCGCCGCACCGAACTCTGTCACGTCCTTTTCCGCCGCCGATGCCTCCGCCTCCCGCGCCCGCTTCTCGGCCTTGCGCTGCCGCTCGCGCTGCCGCCGCTGCCGCTCCTCCACCCGCTCCGCCTCCACCGGGTCCCGTCGGCTGACCTCCTGCACCACCGTCCCCACCGGCACCGTAATCACCACGTCCTCGCCCCGCTGGCCGTTGCGCGCACTGCCCTGTCCGTGCTGGCCCCGGCCCGCCCGCACCACCCGTCGCCGCGCCAGCTTGTGCAGCGACGTCTCGCCCGCCACCGCCTGGATGTACACGTTGCCGCCGTGTCCGCCGTCGCCCCCGTTGGGCGGCCCGTCCGGCAGAAAGAGGTCCCGCAGAAACGAGATGCACCCCTGCCCGCCGCCGCCCGCGTACACTGTCAGCCGCGCCTTGTCCGCGAAGCTCACCGCCGCATAGTCGTCCGGCGCCGGGTTCAGCCGCGACCACGGCTCGCGGCTCGTCTCGGTCGTCTCTGTCGTCTCTGTCGTCTCTGTCGTCTCTGCAGTCTCTGTTGTCTCCATCCTCTCCGTCGCCTCCATCCCCTCTGTCGTCGGCCTCGCCGTCAAACACCGCCTCGGCACCGCCGCCAGCCTCGCCCCAGCGCCGCCACCCGTCCGCACCGCCGCCCCGGAACACCCCAACAAGGCCCGCAGGGGCCGCGCGCCGCCAAAACTCCAGTGCGCCATCTCCCGTGGCCGCGTCGTGGATTCGCTTCTGCTCTTCTGCCCTTCTGCTCTTCTGCTCGTCTTGCCGTCGCTCGCAATTTTTCTCATGCATGAAAACCGTCCATGCACCTAGCCGTCTTCGCGCCGCCGCGCCCCAGTCCCCGGCCAATCGCCCCTTTACCACTGTAACCGCCAGTTTCTTGCGGTGAGCCCTGGCAGAAAACGAAAATCTACAACGTAATACCTTCCCTTCCAGTCCGTCGCTTCCCTCATCGTCGGTAACGCCCTTCCGGGCGTGCCTGCCGCGCGCAGCCTCGACACGCGCAATCCCTCGCTTCCCCGGACGCGTCGCCCCCCCCCAGACCTGCCCTGCCCTACCGTAATGATACCGTAATAATACCGTTCCCCGTCCTCCGTCTCCCCCCCCCAGATGGCCCCGTATTACGACTACTCCGTACACCAGCGTCCTGTAATAGCTCCCCACCGCTTTGGCCGACCGCCCCGACCGCCTCCTGCAGTGTCTCCGCGACAAATCACGCTCCAGTCCTAGCCCTAATCCACTTTCCCCCCTCGTCTTTCCGCCTTCCCCCTCGGCAGCCGCTGCCTCCAAGCCCAGCCCCCCCCCCCTGCCTTATAAGCTGTAGCTCCAGGGCTTCCCGTCGCTTCTCACCAGTCCCAAGTCCATCGACTTCATCAGCCCCAGCCCGCCCATCCGGCCTTGCGCGTAACGGTCTCTCTGCCGCCCTGGTAAGACACCTGCTCTCACGTCTTTTAGCCGCCGCTTTGCACCTGCCTCTTTCTCCCATACACCGTCTCTCTGCCATTCTGCCCTCTACCTCTGCATCTACTCTCCGTACCCTCTACTCTCCGTCTCTCTACCTCTCTACCTCCCCGTCCGCCCTCTCCTCTTCCACCCTATCACAACGCTCGCCCTCCCGGCCTAACGGTATCCTCGGGTCCGCCATTGGGCTGTCGCACCCAACATATCTCACCACCTCCAGCACCACTTTCTCCCCCCCTTCACATTCGAGCCACGACACCATACATGTCTGCGCTAGTCCGCTAAACCGCACTGATCCGCCTCCGAACCACCTCTGAATCGCCGCCGAATCGCCTCTGCACCGCTTCTGCTCCCAAGTCCAGCCCAATCGGCGTCTCCCCTCCCAGTCCCGTTCCCTCCTCTCCCAAGCCCTCCCTCCTCTGGCTCGCCATCCTTAGCTGCTTTGCCTTGCATGTCCTTCCACCTCCTCAACCTGCAACCGGTCAGGCTGCCACCATTCCACTTCTCCCACGTCGTCCCTATCGACCACCACAAGCCTATCTGCCCCCCCCCCCCCCCCCCCCCCCCCCCCCCCTTCCCCGTCTCTCCACCGCCTCGTACGGCCTTTGCTCCACGAGTACCTCCTGCTCCCGAGGCTGCTTGCTGCTCCTTGGTGCTTAGCTCCTAGTGCTCTCTCTTGTTTATTTCGCTCACCCTGGTTCTCCTCAGCCGCCAGTCAAGTTTCGCTCCAGCACACCAGACGCCTGGACCAACACCCAACCACACTCGAGCTCACGCAACCCGGCACATGAGCCATACAACCCAGTTTAGCGCTCCTGGTCTGCTTTGCTTCCCTCTTCTGCTTCCTGCTCCTCCACGTCCGCCGTCCTAGCCTGCCGTGGGGGGACTGTTTATTCCTTTCTCGCGCAACCCAAGGTTAGTCAACTTTCCATGCTTCACATCCCAAGCCCAGAGCCTCTCTCTGCTTTCCCGCTCTTCTTCTCCCTGCTTCTTCCACCGCTTCGGCTTCTTATTCTTCCTTGTCCTCTCTTCTTCTCCCCCTCTACTCTTCTTCTCTTTTTCTCTCCTCCTCTTCTCCTCTTCTCCTCTCTTGTTGTCCTCTTGACCTCTCTCTTCTTCTCCCTTCTCCCCTTCTCCCCTTCTCCTCTTCGCTACCCATTCTACTCCCTTCTGCTCTTCCCTGGCCTCCAATTCTTCGCATGCCTGTCTGGCCCGGTCGTAGGTTGGGAGAGGCCCGTCAGAGACCATCACCTCCACCCAGCCCCCTTCGCTCGCCGTCTCCTCGCCCCCGGCTTTCTGCCCGTCTTGCCACTCCTCCGTCGTCCACCGCCCCCGCTACCGCCTTCGCATCCACACCTGCGCCCACACGCCTGCTAAACCATGTATACCAAAGAATACCGCGACCGCAAGCCACGCCGCAAGATCATCAGGATGGATCCCGATTGTGCCATATGCCACGCCGCGGCTGCTGTCGGCTGCGACTGCGAGGCCCGCGGCCTGGAAGCTGCCATACAGCAGGCCGAATCCCGGGTCATGGCCTCCATCTACGAAGACATTCGGTACGTGTACTTTGGGGTCGTACACCCTCCCTCTTCTCGCCCTCCTCCTCTTCCTTCTCCTCCTTACATTTCGGCTTTCCCCCCTCGGCTGACCACCATCGCGTCTAGAATCTGGGTGCGGTCCCACGCCCGAGACTACATCCTCGCCTACTTTGAGCTCCTCAAAGAGCGCCGCGTGCAGGCCCATGAGGTGCATATGCAGCAACTCAACAGCCAGGCATATCACTACTACCACGCTGCTCCGCACCCCAGCGACATCTCCGTCGCCCGCGCCGAACTGAAACGCGGCATCGACGATGACTGGCAGTCCTCCGTCCAGCGCTACCCCGACGTCCTCGAGTACTATTTCAGTCTCGTCGACCTGGTGCTTCCTCGCGATGACGACCCCAACGTCCAGGACCCGCCGCTCAGCGCCCTCTCAGGCTCTCGGAAGGCCCGTCGGACCACCTTTCCCCCCCCCGCCGCCATACAAAATGGCACCGCCGGCCCCAGCAGCAACCCAGGCGCCCCCGTCGCCGCCGCCCCTGTCTTCCAGCAGTACCCGAGGGAAGCCCTCCCGCGAGGACGCACGCCGCCGCCGTCCGTACCGCCCGAGAGCCGGAGGACACCGGTTCCGCGAGATCGCCGCAGCAACTTCCGCCCACCGCCATCTGCACCTCCGTCTTCCTTCTACCCCTTCTGATCTGGGCCGGCCCCCTTATGTCTCCTTATAATTACCCCCGGTGCGGCAGTGTCTGCTATCTTTCCCTCACACGACCCTGCATGACAAGCGAAGGACTTTGCGTATTTTCGATCCCCAGATGACGAGCATTTTGCATATTCTCATAGCATCCCTGCAGAAACATGGCACCCGCAGAGTGGAAGAACCGCCACAAATGAAAAGCGACTTGGAATTTGCTGTTTGCTTGGTTGGTCAACTGTGTGTCTTCTGTCTGCGTTCTTTTATCATAGAGCACCCGGCGTTAAAGGCCTGTTTCTGTATCTAGTATTAACACCCTGAAAGTCCTGACACCAACATCTAGACACTGTTAAGTATTGGTTGCATTGTGGAAATCAGTCCTTGGCCGGATTACCCTCCCTCTGATAGACACTCGATGCATGTCTGCCCAACGAGCCCCCACGTAGCCCAACACATAATACTCTCTGATTAGGATAAGCAGTGTACAGCGCATGCCGATCGCCTTGTACACCAAGTATGACTGGATGTGTACTTTGAATATACTGCCCGCCCAAGTAGAGCAGTTACAGTGTTTCAGTGACAACGCGCGTCTGGCGGCTGCAGCTCGCATCGGTGGCATACTGCCGTCATTGTGGCCACTCGAGAACACAACGCTTGTTTTCAAGGGAATATAAAAAAGACATGAGCAAGACCCGGCCTAGTCACAAGACAAACGCCAAAAAAGAATACTACAGAAACCCGCAATCCGGCATGGTTCTCCGTCGCCCACGCGTCCTCTCGCCTCTCCCCAGCGCCTGAGCCCTTTTCCCCCAGCCTAAACGCACAACCGGTAGCTCGCATACCGGCCGGCCGTCTCACTCGTCCGGATAATCTTGACGACCTGCCCCCGCTTCAGGCCGAGGTAGCGCGCCACCGGGTCTTTCTGCTGGATACGTGGCAGCTGCGTCTCCTTGAGCCGGTACCGTGACAGCAGCGCCGACTTTTCCTCCTTGCTCAGCAGCACGTGTGTCGGCACCAGCTCGTGGTGCGTAATGTTGACCAGCAGGTCGTCCTGCATGAAGCACTCGATCTGCGTGTACATCATCGTCGCGTTGATAATCTTGCGCGCCTGCGCGCTCAGCGCGCCCTGCGTCACCATGATGCCCGCCCGGAAGCTGTTGTCGACGCAGTGCTGCACAAACCGCTTGATCTCCTTGACGCCGATCTGCAGCTCCGTCATGAACTCGACCCAGATCGTGCCGCACTCGGCCGACGGATCGGGACGCGCTGCCGTCGGTGGCGGCGTGAACTTTTTGATCATCGTCTCCGACGGCCGCGCCGAGAACTGCATCTTGCCGCGACTATCGCCCGGTCAGTAAAATGATCTGCACCCAGTTGCCCCGCTGCGCCTTGGGTATTGTACGTACTCTGCCGCTCCGTCCGCCAGCGTGAACTGGTTGGCAAACTGGTCGAAGCCAATCTTCACCTCGTCCTCCGCCAGCTCGTAGCCCTGCACGCACATCGTTAGCGCATTGCCACACCCAAAACGAAAAGATCCTTACGCGATCCTGGCACATCTCGTGCACCGTCCGCCACGCCCGCCACAGCTTTCGGAGCTCTCGCTGCTTCGCCGGGTCCGCCTCTCCTGAAGCTGAGTTCGACATCGTGGCAGGCGAAGTGATCAGGATATGCGATGCGGCGCTTCGGTAGTGCAGTCCTCTTTGGCAAGCCAAACGTGCTTTTCCCCTGTGCTGGAGGTTCGAGATGATGCGCTTTGGATCGGTTGCAGAAGAGGCAGAGAAAGGCTTTGGATGCGTTCCAGGTACGCTTTGACGAAAAAAAAGCCAAGGACCCACTTCCAAAACTCGCAGCCAATCGGCCGACCTTGCTCTCTTTTCAGCATTGCGGTCACGTGATCTTGCATCGGCTTCTGTGATCTAAACTTGGGATGTGGCAACTGAGCCAGTCCGATGACTACACAGGACACACATATTACAGTATCAGTTGCACAAGAAGATTGATAACGACCATGTCGCGTCTTTTGAAATGGCGCGCCCCTGGCAGCACTCCGCATGCCTGTCACGATGGCAGAATACGGGCGCGCACAGGGTCACGCGCCCCAGTATAACGCACGAAACAGCCGTCCGAGTTGAGCCCTATTCTGAGCAATCATGTGCCGACGCGGTGCAGAAAAGCGGACGATCAAAGTCACGAAACTCGAGCTCGACACCATACGTGGCTCGTTGTTTCTCGACACGCAGAAGGCGCTAGAAAATCGACCCAACACCATCCCTTGGAATGGAACCGACTGGCTTTCCGCGCCAAAAAAGCCCTAGCATGCCCCTGTACCGCAGCGGCTCACATGGTTTTAACGTTGGCTCTACCACATATCTTACCATGTCCAGGGCCCTATTACTGTAGGACCACTGCGAATCAAAATTCCAAACGGCCCACTTTTTGGTATTTTCTCCCTAGCGAGTAGTGTTCTCTTTACAATATTATTTCCTTCTCGACACTTTTCCTTTTTCCCATCACCAAAACCCTCAGCCTCCTGCCACATCCGTCCCGGGACCGAGCTCCTCTTGTTTGTGCGCGAGTCTCAGAAGCAGCCATGGCGGATACCACAGCACCGGTCGCCGAGACCGCAGCGGCGACGACGGCCACCACACGGCCCGTCAAGCCCGATGAGTCCGTCTTCCAGAAGCAGCTCGAGACGGCCGAGAAGGAGCACAAGGATGTCATGGCCCGCTTTGTACGTGGCCCAATCGGCGGCAGAGCGGCCCGGCGCAACGGGCTATGCGATGCGGCGGCACGTTGCCCTTGTTCCTTTGCTAACGCAGCCCCCTTTTTCAGAACGCCATCAAGGCCAAGATCGACTCGGTGCAGCCGGCCAAGAACAAGGACGGCGCACAGTCGGCCAGCCAGAAGCGCCGGCACGAGCTGATTGAGCAGCTGACGGACATCCGCAAGAAGCAGGCCGGCGGCAAGTCGGCACGCACATCCAAGCTGGACCAGATCAAGCGTCTTGACGAGCAGCTGCGGAGCCGCATCGCCGAGCAAAAGGCCGCCAAGGGCAAGGTGGCGTTCAAGTCGCTCGAGGACCTGGACCGGCAAATCGAGCGGCTCGACGACCAGGTCAACGGCGGCATGATGAAGCTGGTCGACGAGAAGAAGGCCCTGTCCGAGATCACGAACCTCAAGAAGACGCGCAAGACCTTTGCCCAATTCGACGTGCAGGAGAAGCAGATCGCCGAGGTGCGCGCCAACATCAAGCAGATCAAGGACAGCATGGACGACCCGGAGGCCAAGGCGCTCAGCGACACCTACAACGGCATCCAGGCCGAGCTGGACCAGATCAAGGCCGAGCAGGACGTCGTCTACAAGAACCTGTCCAGCCTGCGCGACGAGCGCAGCAAGCTGCACGCCGAGCAGCGCGACAAGTTTGACGCCATCCGCAAGCTCAAGGACGAGTACTACGGCGCGAAAAAGGCCTTTGCCGCCTACGAGCGCGAGGCCCGCCAAAAGGTCTGGGAGCGCAAGCAGGCCGAGCGCGAGCGCTTCGACCGCGAGCGCAAGAAGGAGCGCGCCCAGCGCCTCCTGGACGAGGCCAGCGACCCGGCCTACATGGACGAGATCCGCCGCGCCCGCAGCCTGCTGCACTTTTTCGACCCGACCTCGACCCCGGCGCCCGCCCCGGCGCCCGTCGCCGCCAGTGGCCTCGTTGCCCAGGCCACGCGCAAGGTCGACGATTCCGGCCTCAAGGGCACCCGCCTCGTTCGCAAGGAGGACCGCGACGACACCTACCTGCCGGCCGCCAAGAAAGGCGGCAAGAAGAAGAAGACTGTCGACACCTCCGCAAAGGGCTTCAACGTGCCCCCGTCCGTCATCGAGGATTGTGCCTTTATGGGCCTCGACCCCCCCGGCAGCCAGGCGGACGTCGCGACCGTTGTCGAGAAGATCAAGGCCAAGCTGACGCACTGGGAGACCGACAAGGATGCCCAGACCCAGCGGGTAAGTCGCTTCCGCACTCGCTGTCTGTTTCCCGTGAGAGCCCTACTGACCAGCGGCACAGAACATTGATAAGGCCAAGAAGGAGATCGAGAAGCTCGAGAAGGAGGAGGCTCAGGAGACCTCCAAGACCAACGGCACCAACGGCAAGCCGGCCGAGGAGACCAAGGTTGCCGAGGTCACGGCCGACCTGAAGAACGCCTCCATCGAGGAGACGGGCGAGAAGAAGGAGGAGGTGACCGAGGAGGCCAAGGCGTGAGCTTTGGTCTTGTCTACTGTCCGCCCCCTTTCTCTCTTCTTTGCACTTGCCGCGTGTTGACTCCTATTCGCCTCTTACTCCCTCCTCTTCCTTGCGCTACCCTTTCTTTTACCTTGATTCCTTTCCGCTTTCATGCATATATGTCTCTTTCTGTCCAGGCGGTATAGCAGGCACGCAAATATTGGCTTACGGAACATTTCTTATGGGCGGCTGTGGAGCAAAAACGGGGGGACGCTGAGGGCAGCGATTTGTCGTGGTGATTGTGTCTCTTCCAATGCCCTTCCACCTATAAGCACGTCAACTTTTTATGATTTCGTTCTATGGATCCTGTGCACTTCCCATCTCGCATATAGGGGTAGAGGAGCGGAATGGGAATATCTTGTGTTGGTTATTAGCTCTCATCATGTTTTTGGTTCTAAAGATCTCGGGTGGTAGAGCGAGTTTCAAAAAAAGGCATCAATAAAAGGGAAGTCAAATAATGAACATTCACACAAGCACTGTCTCGAGGCCACCGTCATATTATTGCTGGGCTTCAAAGGCATGGAACCGATAGATCGGACCAGGGACGTTCCTGGACGGCCCGTGCAGTATTATTAGATCGTTTACGTAACGTGTTCTTCAGGTCGGCTTGTGTTACACACAGTAATACAATTTTATTGATAGTCTTCCCATCGTCTGATATTAGACAATGGCATCCATGTCCTATTAGAGGTCTCTCTAGTTCGCTTGTTACTTTGTGTTTAAAAGTATTGCTGAAATTGCCGACCACGCCTAGCTGGCCTAAGAAAACCGGACAAGAAAAGATAAAAGACGAAAGCATTTCGCATTCAGCATCAAGGTAGGGAAGACAGGGTATAATGGCTGCTATAATAGGCAAACCAGGAAAAAAGAAAATAATAGTGCGACACTGTCCCAAGACATAACATAACCGAGACGTGTTCGGCCGAACTTATCCAATGCCTTCATGGATCGTCTTCCCAATCACCAACAGGCAGTAAAAAAGGCGCCCCCCATTTTTGCTCCATGGAGGCCGCCTCCATCCCGTCATCCAATAACCCAAAAGCCGAAAAGTCGTCTTCGCGTGAAAGTATGTCCTGTGTTCCTCCCCGTGCCGTCGGCCTTGCGAAAATATGGAGCCTGATCGCAATTCCCAGCATGCTCGCCATAAATTCCCCACAAGAACATCCTAGGGCGACCAGCCCTTTGAATCCGTACAATCATAAATCAGAAAGAAGAAAAATCCGAAACACATCAAAAAGAGACATAATATATACAGAGCCCACAGATCGCGAGGGCTATAAATTGCAGGAGGGGTGCGCGTCAGTGGTTCAGTCACGCCCAAGCAGGCCACCAGGATCCGTCAGCACCATGTTGTCGAAATCGTGGTGATAAGGGACAGCGACAGACGGCATCCTAGAGGCCGACGGGGGCGGAGACTTGGTATTTTGTCCCTGTGCAGGCTCCTGGGGGATTGGGAGCAAGTCAGTCGGCGATCTCCCAGTAGACTTTTGCCGAGAACGGTTTCCTAGAAGGCCGCCCAAATCCTGCAGTAGGGTTGTGGATCCACGCCGCAAGCCGTGGCTTCCAGCGGTGAGTGCCGGGGACGGGGGCACCTTTTGGCCAGGCGAGACAGATCGGCTGAGAGTGAGGGGCGGTTGAGCGGCGCCGTCGTTTGTGTCATCGCCGCTGAGAAGACCGCCTACATCGTAAAAGGACACCTTCCGTGGCCCGGTCGTGTTAGTGGGCACCGAAGGCACCCCGAGTGGATCCTTGAGAAGGGTATCGTCCTCGCTCTGTCCGCTGTGGGCGCTCTGGGCCCTGGGGCCGGCGTCCCTCTGGCGTCCTGGAAACTGCCAGTTATTCATTTCGTCGACGTCGTTGTCGCCGCTCATGCCGGTATCTGGGGGTATAGCAGCAGGCTGGCTGTCGTTTCCCCGGCGATCAGCAGCTCTCGCAATGGGAGCAGGATGAGAGCGCGTTCTAGTGAAGATGACATCGTCGTCTGCGGACGGTTCGGGAGAGTTGCGCAGATCCGGCTGCACGCCAAGGCCGAGGCCACGCACCAAGTCTTCGTCGCTCCCCCAATGGCGGTTCATGGTTGGTCGTCGCGATCGGGCGATACTGGGCCGGTCCATGGAGTCGACGACAGAGCCGCCTCTGAATTTGTTCTTTTTCGTGCCGCGGTCTCGCACGAAGGAGCCAAGCACCAAGGCATTGGCGGCCGCGGTGGCGAACAGCAGTTCGACAGAGGCCAACAGGGAGCGAAGCTGCTGGCTGCCGTGAGCGTCGATAACGCGAATGACGCGATAGAGCGTAGCGCCGACGACGCCGAGGCTCAAGGAGAACAGGAGAATGAGCTGGATTCTCCGTTTCAAAGCCTGATGGCTAAATAGGATAATGGGGACGGGGAAAAAGACCAGCAGCAGGTCGGTAAATATGTTGCAGACGGACACAGTGATGAGCTGTGCGTAACCTTGACGACACCGGCCTCCTGGGTCGGGGAGAACCTGCCAGTAGTGCGAAAAGGGTTGACACTCGGCGAGATCGCTGATAATGACGGCGACAAAAGTCGCCACAAGGCAGATGCGGATGATAATGAGGGAGACGTGAGAGAAGCGTTCGGACAGGGCATCGTTAATGCGCCTGAAGAATTCGAGAATTGTAACCTTGAGGACCCAGAGACTGCAGAGGCATGCGTTAGAGACGCGGCCGGACACTTATACACGAGGGGGGGAGACATACGTGGCAGCATGAAAAATGCGGCTGGCCAGGACGAGGCCACTGGCGATGGACTTCTGGTGTATTTGTGCGGCGGTCAGGGTGACACCGGAGAAGTCGCCGTTATTTGTGCCGAACTTGAGGATGACATGAACGCAGCCCATGCGCAGGAAGAGGGGGATGATGGCGACGGCGACGAACTTGTCCTCGACAAAGAGCCGTTCGGAGCGGACAAAGCGGCCGGCGATGCGAATCAAGATGATGGTGCAGCAGAAGAAGGTGATCCACCAGCAGACAAGCAGAGTAGGCTTATCCTCGGAGAAGGGGTGGATAGACGGGGGGTCGGAATAGAGACCCATGGTTGCTGAGGGCGGAGATCGACGCTCCCTCTCAGCGATGGAGGTTGCGAAACGAGAGGTTTTGGCCTACTCCTGCGGGCCAGGACGCGGCGCGGCGGACGCCCGTCCTGTCCGCCTCCGGCGGGAGGAGCGAGGGTTGATAGCGAGGAACTGGCGAAGCTGCAGGCGGCGGGCGAGGAGTTTGAACAACAGCGCCTGGCTGTTCTTGTCATGCTCGAGTTGACGGGGAAGGCGGTGCGATCCAGAGGGTTTTGAGCGAGCGTGCGTCCTTTATGGAATTGGAAGTGGGCGGATGTGGCGCCGTGGTCCGGCGGTGGCGGCGGATGCGGGCTTTGTGGTTGTGCGGCTGCAGACGGCTTCGGCGGCCGTTGAAGAAAATTGGGAGAGACAGAGAGGGCTTCGGAAGCGGCTAGCGAAAATCTGAGGCAGATTGGTGGAAGATCCAGAATTAAGGTGAAGATCGACGGCGGCCGTTGGGCGAGGGCGAGGCCGTTCGTCGGGAAGGGAGACGAGATTTGCTGGAGGATGCATACGCAGGCGCAGGCGCAAAGAGAGGAGAGAGAGGGGGAGAGAGGGAGAGGAGAGAGACCGAGACAGGAGATAGAGGACAGAAGAGGCATGGGGGCCGAGAAGAGGATAAGAGATAGTAGCGGCGGGCAGTCGACGGCAAGAGCGCAGGGACATGGAGAGCAAATCAGAAATGAGAAGACTCGCATACGTCGTAGTCCGGCCGATTGGGCTAGAATAAACAGAGCCACGCCGGGCCAGAGCCAGCGACGAGGCGAGGCGAAAAGGGCGGGTGAGGAAAGAGCCAACGGGACCGATGGCCGAAAGCAGTAAGGCACGACGCTGATGCGGCGCGCACGAGTACGGGCATGTACAAGTGCAAGTACGGAGTAGGGTTTACAAGCAGGAGCGATCGCAGTGCATTGGTGGCTGG
>RQWE01000070.1:0-44566 GCA_004028395.1 Leptographium galeiforme
CCCCTATCCCCCAGCGGCCGCCCAAGGCAGAAAAGGCGCTACCCGTATTCACGCCAGGAGCTGGACTAGCCTCTTCCATCGTCTGCCCAGAGTTTGTTTTTGCTCGGTTCAGGCACGAGGACGGAGTGAGTTTGGGTGGCATGTCACCAGACACGGCGCAATATACGGCCGAGCCTCCAAGAAGCTTATTTCTCCTGCTCCATAATAATACAATTACTCGTATTCGTACCTCCGTAGGGCAGTCATATGTGCACCCCCGTCCCAGATCTTGGCGCCACCACCAAAAGTCGGTTCTTTGTGGTTATCCGGTTGCCGCAGTGCGGGCGCGCCCGTGCGCCTCAAAAGGACCGCAGAGAGCACGACGAGGGCGTCGTTCTTCTGGGAGGCTCGGCATCACCCGCCTCGTCTTTTTTTTCTCGTTATTTTTTTTTTTTTTTGCTGATCGACCCTCGAGAATTCTCTCAATAGTCTGGTGGTCAGGCCCGTCTAGCGCTCTCGTACAGCGAACCTACTCCGTACGGAGTACAGCAGTGCTTATGCCAGACACGGGCCAGTAGTCCGCCAAGGATAGCGTCAGGGGCTGCAACCAATCAGAAAACAGCAGCCTAAATACGCCCCGAAAACAGCCAACGGAAAAGCACTCACCTGGCCCGGCCATGCAGGTCCAGTCCAAAAGAGGCTACTGCGGCGCACCTTTGTCTAATGGGGTCTCGATAAGATTGCCCAAACGTACGTAGTACTGGTAATAATATGCAATGTAGTTTAATACGACCTGAAGAGAAATAGAAAAAAAGCTGGGATGGGAGCCGCCTGCTCCGGATTTCATTGTGCCGCCAAGACCATACTTGTCTACCGCCTGCATCTGTCATTTCCCAAACGTCGCATTGCTGCGACACGAGACGATAGTTCCATAGTTTCTGCCCATAATGCACTTGTGCGGAGTGATACGATACGCGCCGGGAGTCCTGGGGGCCATAGGTACAAAGCGGGTCCATCTCGCGCAGATGGCCGGAATGGGTGATGGCGCGGAGAATCCAGGAGGTGGCCAAGGGGCGAGAAAGAGTCTTTTCGAGAATGGAGCAGAACATGTGGCCCCAAAGGCCAAAAAAGGGCGGCTGCAACCTTAAAGCCGCCACGTCGCCCAGTACAGTCGTACTCGTTAGACATGACTATTTGAGTGCTAGTTCGCTCACGGACAGCAATACGACGTTCAACGCTTACAAGTACAAACGGCTTCGCTCCTGCCGCCAGCGGGCTTGGCCTGCGGCGCAGGGCTAAAGCGAGGCCATCTGCTCATAAAACGGTCGGGCGAGCCGGCTCCGAATAGTCGACACCGTACGGAGTACGAGCATGAGTATTTGTCTATTTATACTGCTACATACAGCGTTGGAGATTGCTTCGACTGCTACTCCGTATTTACGGTAACGGCAGTCTCCACACGTCTAGTGGCGTTATTCCCGAACAGGGACATGAATGGCGTGCCTCAATTAGTGTTTGGTTAGCACATTGCTTAGTTATGCGGCTCGAATTGCCTATATATCACGTGACTCTGACGTGACGGCGTGACAGCAGGCAAAAACGCCAGACCGGAACTACCGACGGACGACTCCAAACACCCGCTTATCAAGCACAAATTCCGAGGACCTTCTAGACGCCCGAGTCGTCCTGCACAATGTCGTCGGCGGACGTGTAGGCGTCTCAGGCGGCACATGTAGACTGGAGCTGGTCCGCGTCGAGGGTAGCGAGAATTTCCGACTCGCGTTCGAGGACCTGGACGGCGAGGCCTTCGGACGCGTGCCAGGCAATGTGGCAGTGCATGATCCAGGTCTGTGGGTCAGTGGGGTGAAGAAATGGGAGGAGCGGGATCTAGGAGAAAAAAAAGGAAAAAAAGGAAAAAGGAAAAAAGAAACAAAAGAAACAAAAGACACAACATACACCCGGGCTGTCAGTGTAAAAAGCAATGACGACGTAGCCATCGCCGGGCAGCTGGACGACGTCACGGCGGGGCGTGTTGGTGAGGGTGAGGTTGGCGGTGTCGGCGTCGTAGGTGCCGGTGCCCTGGCCGAGGATCCAAAAGTCGTGGCCGTGCAGGTGCGTCGGATGCGACGGCCCGTTTTGCGGCTGGATGACCCAGTAGACCCAGGTGTTGGCGTCGGGGAAGGCGTAGACCTGCTGGGCGGCGCCCCAGGTGTCGTTACCCTCGTACACCTGCAGCAGGGTCGGGTAGTCCCACTCGTTGACAAAGGACTCTTGTGCCCATTTCCCAGAGGAGGCCGTTGCCGCCGGCGGTGGTGGCGACGGTAAAGTCGGCGTCCGAGGCCGCCAGGGCCAGGTAGGGCACGAGGTCGGCGGCGTCCTCGTCGTAGCAGTCGTCAATGGCGGCGCTGGCCCAAGCCGTCGAGTCCGGGTCGGCCGCGCCGTTGACCAGCCGCAGCCGGTAGCGCGTGCCGGCCACAAAGGCGGTCTCGAAACACGAGCCCAGCAGGGTGCCCGACTGGTTGTAGACATTGGTCCCGTTGATGAGGCCATTGTCCAGCGATGAAAAACACAATACACACCAACCGTGTCGCCCCAGTCCGCAATGATGGTCGGCCCGGGCACCGAGCCGTTGACCGAGAGCACGATTCGGTCCACGCCGTCGGGCACCGCCGTCGTGTTGACAATATCAAACCAGTACTCGCGCGTGACGCCCCTTTCGGGCACCACGGGGTAGTAGTTGGTCGAGATGTCATAGTCGCCCCAGAAAGAGAGTTAAAACAGCCACGGAGGTCGGAATGCGGTGCGGAATACGGTCGCTCGAGCACCGCCTTCGTCTTATACCCTCTTGCCGGGCTGTCGCCATTGCTGTCGCTTCTGTCGACCGTCGGCCGTGCGTTGTCACCGCGAGGCGCATCTTCCCAGAGTCACGACGCACACCCATCCTTCACGATGAATATCGGATCGTGAACGCGTCATGCTTGACAAGCAACCTCCAGACTGCGCCCTCTGCCCGACGGAGCCATGCCAAAAGTGGCTGATGCCCGTTTGGGGTTGCTTCCATAAGAAGGGAGCTTATCAAAGTTGGGCGCAAAAAGTGCGCGGAATCGAAAAGAGAAAGAAAAAGTTGAGAAAAGGTTGAGATGGAAATAAGAGCACCGCCTGGTATATATCGAAAGGCGAAAGCGAAGCCCAGATAAGGACGGTCGGACTCTGCTGCTGACGTTGCCCGTCACGCTTGCACGGTCGAATCCGTGCAGACCTACGCAAGTCAATCCGTCATCGTCGACCTCAATGGGAGTCGTACGTACTCGTAGGCCCGCGATGCGACCCAGGGCGTACGAGGACTCGGCCATGTGCCTCTCTCGCAGCTATCTTGCTGCGTCTATATGCTTTCTCTGCCCCCCAGGTCGCTCTCCAAAGATAACACATCACCAACCGCCCATCTAAGCTTCTTCTACTGTTTCCATTCTCTACTGCACTCCCCCTTTACGTCCAACATGTTCAAGCCGCTCTTTCTCGGCCTCCTCAGACTTGCCTCCGCTGTTGCCGCTGCTCCCCAGCGCCGCTCCCCCGGCACCGCCATTTACGCCTATGGAACTGACATCAACGGCCTCGCCCTCAAGTCCACCATCAATGGTGCGTCCAATGCCACTACCTCGAAGCCGCACTCTAACCCCCTCCTTAGGCAGCATCTACCTGACCTCGGCCTCGTCCTCGTCCCTCTACGACGTCTCGGGCAAGTCGATTTCCCGTCCCTGCTTTCGTCACCACTAACGTCCCCAGTCGTCACCGCCGGCAGCACGGCCGCTTGGGTCGCTACCCTGACCATGAATTCAACGTCCGTGTCCGGTTATGATTTTTATATTATCCCCACCGCGGATGCCTATGAACCCATTGGATTTGTTAACCCCAATGCCACCGCCCCTGACGGTGCCGTGACCAAAGGCTTTCTCCTTTACGGCTCCGCCGTCCAGCATCTTGACGGCGACACCTATCTGTCCGAGTTTTGGGCCTAGCCACCCGCAGTTGCAAATCAAGTGGCTCCTGGTGACGATATCTCAGACTCTGCAAGTCCACAGAGGCCCAGTGCTGTCTGTGAGCACACTAGACGAAATACCGCTGGCGATCCCTGTGCGGGCTGGTCCAGACGAGCTAGCTTGCCGATCAACGACAACAAAACTTGACCCTTGTTAGCCGTGAGTCTCGCCCACAAAAATACCGTCTGACAGGCACCTCCGCTTTCTTGTGGCTGGCAAGCTTACGAACCTTCCGGATCGAGTATCTTACTCGTACTCGCACTATGGGGTAGATTGGGTTGCCATAGGGGCGCTCGCCACCACTTTAGCACACGTTGCATGCCCTGGTGGTTGGAGCCCCTCGTCCTAGCGTACTAACAGTTCTCACATACTACGCTTTTTAGTTGGCGTGGGGAACCCCGCGAGAGAAGCTCAAGCGAAACATGTGAAGCAGGGCCCTGCAGCAAAATAAGAGAGGAAATCGTCCTGTTTATTCGAAAAAAAAAATGTAGTCGTCCGCGTGTTCACATGTCCACCCGTGAAAGTCGCCGAATCACCTCGGAAAAGTTGGGCCAGACAGCCATCCAGGCGCCTTCTAGCCAGCCACTCTGGAGTCCACGGACAAGCCCCGGTCCCCCTCTCCGTGTTCAGTCTGTCTCGACACTATTCCATCGTTCAAATCCCGTCGTAGCTTCTTTAGCGAAACCGAGACCAAGAGGCCACGCTGTCATGCCAAGGCCGTTCGCCCGCCATAGGCAGGGGCTTGGTCGGAGAGGCGGGTTCTTGTTCTCGAAGAGATTCTATTTATTGCCTAGAGAGTCCACGTCAGCGCCACTCGCACCAGCCATCCCAAGTCTAAAACACTCACGGTGGCAGGAGGAACTCGGCCCAGGAGCTGGCCAGGAAAGCGGTGCCGGCCTATGATGCGCGCAGGAGTCAGCCAAAAAAAAATACATCAAACGAAAGCGTCCAGGTGGTCCGGCGTACCGCAAAGGCCGCAATGCTGCGCGTGAACCCGGCGTTCTCCGCCGACGTGAGGCTTTCGTAGACGCTCCGGAAAATGCCCTTGGGCCGCAGCGTGCGGCCGCCGCTCCGCTCAACGTGGACGATCTGCTTCGGCTGGTACATTGTCGTCGGCTGCGCGCGTTCGAGGGCGGGACAATCGGCGTTGTGGGAAGGGTGGCGATACGGATTGCAAAAGTCGTGCTCGTAAACACGTTTTTTCTGAAACTTGCGATGAATTTTTTGCTCCCAGTCCCCAGATGACGTAAGCGTAAACCAGTCGCTAGCTAAGCAACCGTTAGCGTGTAATAGGGCTGTACGAGTAGTCATGTACGGCTGCTGCTAGCGTCCCGCTGTGAGCCTTCTCCAAATGACGACAAATCTGCAGCACAACCGAATCTGAATTCCAGGCATCTGGAGAGCTGACCCCCACACATTCCTACATGGACCCAATCTCTGCGACAGCTTCACCGTCGTCCGGTGCTGGCGGCTTCCTGCCCCCAGACGGGCTCCTCTCGCCGTCGCCGAGCCAGGCCTCTTCGGTCCACAGCCGCAGCCTCGGCCTGCCACATCCCCGCCGCAATCCACTACGGCCGGGCTCGTCCAAGGAGGATCTGGTCCGGCGCTACGTCGAGAACCGGATGCTGCACATCAGCCGGCGCTTTGTCAAGAAGTATGGCATCCCGGAGCCCGGCGACGACGTGGTGGGCTATGCGTCCATGACCGAGCTGGGACGCGATGTCGACCACCTCTTGAGCGTGATATGGCTGTCTGGGACGCGTGAGTTTTGAGTTGCTCTTGACCTGTTTCCATTTCCATTTCTTTCGTACTTGGCAATATCATGATCCCACGCCCATTGTCTGACAACACGCCCCCACCAGCCAACCTTCAAGCCCCCTACCTCTTGAATGTGGCGGCTGAGCTGATCTCCTGGGTCAGCGGCTTTCCGCCCGCGCCTCGCGCCACGTTTGGCCTCCTGCGCAAACTCGACCATTGCTTTGCCAGCCTGCTGGACGGCGCCGATGTCGTCACGGGCGAGCCGCTGCCCGGCTTTGATCGTGGCCTCGCTGCCGGCATGACCCGCACCGATATGGTGCGCTGTCGAAGCACGGCCGAGCTCACGCGGGCGGCCGTGGCCGACGTGATCGCCCGGGCTGCGCCCGATCCGGCTGACGAGCGCCAGGACGGCGACGAGGACACGGAGACTGAAGACGATCTGGACGCCGACGACGACGAGGAGCTCCACATGGACGTCGCCCGGGTCTACGAGATCACGCTGGTCAAACTGGGCCAAGTGCTCGGCGACGGGGGCGAGCTCAAAGACATTATGCACATGGAAGACGAGAACGATGACGAGTATTGATCCTGCGGGCTTTGGTCCAAGAGCCAACACTTTGCAGCAGATAAGACACGTCACTGGATAGGCATTTTTTGCGGCGGCCTGGTCGGGCTGCAAGCAAGCGCCAACACAGGACGACCGGATGGCGGCAGTAGCTGAGTCGATGAGAGGTGACTAACTCGGCTGTCCGTAACTTGCCGGGCACATGTTAACGCGAGACGGTCACCCGGCGAGGCCAGCATCTGTACGCCGCGGTTGCCTCGGCCGGCCTCGCACGGAAGAGGGCAGGCCAGCCACCCTCACGTTGTAAATGTCCGTGACTCTATTCGTCATGGCCTCGGAGACAACGACAGACTACTCGTCGGTCCATTCACGAAGAGAGCAAAATGTGCAGTGTTGATAAAGACATCTCAGTAGTTTCGCTTCTAAAATACCGTGTCTGTGCACTGTCCTGGGGTCCAGATCGAGACTCGTGCTACAATCTCGACCGATGGACGAAGCTAAGAGTCGATAGTTAGGCAAAATACACAATTGTTGCAAAGATGCGGCCGTCCTCATTCTAGCGTCAACAAGCCACCCAGCCACCATTTTCCAAAAGCAGGCTGTTCTGCCCGGATTGGGAACAACGACCTCTTGGGGAAGTGTGCTTACGAGTACAACGGTATTTTTTTTTTTTTTCCAACAAGGATGTCGTATGTCGTACAGCCCAAGCCAAGTGCCACCACGACCATCGGGGGTTGCAAGGCTGTCGATGGCGGCTGGGGGACGGCCAGTGGCCCTGCAGATGCGGCAAGACAAGCCTGTGGGGAATCGAATGAACCATCCCGGCACGCCGCTACGCGGCTTCGAGTAGTCGCCGCGCCGCCGGGACTTACGCGGCCGCCCTTGCTAGTTTTTTTTTTTTCCCAGTCCGGACATGTCCACGAATCCTCGTACGAGAAGGGCACATCCGTCCGCTATCGCGTCCGCACCGCGTAGCGCCCGGGCTGGCGCCAGTCGGGCCCTTGGTGTGGTGGCTACTCTGTTCATCACTTCTGTCTACGTCGCAAGTCTGTCTTTGTCGTAGGCATGTGGCCGTCAGACCCCGTCTACCCAGGACCAGAGGAGGGACATCTTCGACCTCGGCCGGGCTAGGCGGTCGCGCATCTCCCCCCCGCAGCTGACGAGGGGCTGCGCGACACGTGCCTCTAAAGTGCTTGCCTGTGCCTCAGCCCGACCTCATTCCTGTGCCTCGCTGTGCCTCCTTGTGGCTCCCTCGGGCTCCTTCTCGCTCCCTCTGGCTCCTCGGGCTCCTCCGGCCCCATTTGCCCCATACGCTCCTTTTCTTTCTTGGTTTGCTTTTTTTTTGGGCGGTTCGATGAAACATTGACATCGCGCGCCAGCACCCAGGGAGAGACGCGTTGGCCATGCCATTGGCTGCGCCCTAGACGCACGAAAACAAAGACCCCACCAGAGGCTGACCGCCGACTTTGCGACTAAAAAAGCGCGCGGCTTCGCGGCCCTCCTTTGTGGCGGCTGAGTCTTCCAGCCACGGGCCAAAAAAAAAAGTCCTTAAGCGGGAACGGTGTGGGACGGGACTTGGGCATAAGTTTCGGCTTGGGAAGGAACCGAATGTGCCACCTTGTCATTGGCCTGCGACCTGTACGTCGTAGTCCCCGGATGTTGGTTACCCCCTGCAGCGGTCTAGAAAAGGTGCGCTTTGCCAATGGGCGGTGGCCGCCTGGCCGTCTGGCTTCCGCTGTGGCGGCCGGCCCAGCTCGAACTTTTTTAGCGGGTTTAGACCCCCCCCCCCCCCAAGGAATCCTTGCCTTCCCTGTCTTTGCCCCTTTGTTGGCGTTGGGCATGCTATGCGTAAAGAGTACTCCCCATGTCCTATTAGCGATTGGCTATTTACCGATAGTGTGGCAATACTCGGCTGACAAAGGCCTGAATCGACGGAATCGTCTGCACGCCGTCATTGGCACACCGATTCGCCATCTGCGCGGTGTGCAACACAAGATCTAGACAGGGTAGAGATTTCGAGGAATACAGAGTACGAGTCTGGCTCGACCACATGTCTTTGGTGCTTGGTCCACAGGCCAGCACGCATATCATCCCTCCCTAATCGAGGAAGCGGTGCCACAATTGTTTCAGAGACGTTTTTTGTGGGCTTGGTGGGATAGCCACAATAGGGGCGCGTCTATCAGGAACTGCTCCGTTTGGTTTGGCGGCGTGAGCAACAAGGGGATGGGATGGACATGGGGGCCTGCTGCTTCGTCCGATGCATGCTCTTCTTCGTCCCCGGAGAGCGCCGGACGGACTGCACAGATGCATGTAATTTATCATGCCTCCTTTCAACCCCATGCAGCCCGTCTGTTGCCCCTGCCCGTGTTGTACGGCGTATTCCATGATAAGATACTCGCACAATACGAGCCGCGCAGGCAGGGAGCTGCGCCACCAGGCCCTTTCATACCAGGACTTTTTTGTACCTTGTCCCCTTTTGCACCGCCTTTTCTTTTTTTGTCCCTGCCGCTGCCGGATTCGGCCTTTGCTGTCTGCATGCTATTTCAAGACAACAATCGGAATTTGTCTTGGTCCAGAGACGTCCTCGTCTTTCTCTGCCAGGGGGCGCCACCGCATTGGACAATCGTAAGTGTGCATCTGCAATGGTAAAACGGCCTGCTGTTGTTTCATGTTTGGCAGTGGGGCTTCTGCCAGCAGCCAATCACACGGCAGAGCCTCCCTATTCGGCGGTGCCTGCCCCCCTTCCCCCCTCCTAGCAGCGGATCCCTTTTGTTTCCCGCCGCGCTCCTTCTTTTTCCTCTTTCAACCGCCCCTGGCAGGCTAGCCCCATGGCGGCTCGCCCTATTCCGCATCAGTCGCGCGTCGTGGCTTCGCATCCACCCTGGCGACCTCCCTCAAGGTACACGTTCCGACCTCTGAAAGGGTACCCGTACTTGTGCTGGCCGCCACGTCGGCGCCAGGCAGACCAACCGGGTACCCCGTCCCGCGCGGACCTCGTACCCCCCAGTCATGTACAATGGCGCATAAGTCCATCCACATTGTGGGCAAAAGCACTCTATATATGAAAGTGCCCGCCTCCGGACTCACACCGTGGGCCTGGATTTTTTTTCTCTTCACCTCTTCACCCTTGCCAACACGTTGACGTCCTTTTGCGATCTCCCCCCCCAGTCCTTCCTTTCTTCCCGTGCGTCTTCCGGATACAAGACCACCACATTCCTTTCGGTGTCTGTATCCCTTCACGATCCTTTTTTTGTAACCAGAACAGCTCGGCCTGTCCTCCCTCGTCTATCCTTTTTTTCCTCCCACATCGCAAAAGACTCTCTGCCCTTGCCCAGTCGCATAGCTAGCTCTATCGACTACACGTACGCACCTACACTCAAGAGCCCGGTCTCTGAGAACTTTCATTCATCAACGTCGACTATCCTTTGCAAGGACTCTCCCCCCACCTCAAACACAAAACCACATTTCAAACCACCCAACGTCTCCCTCCTCGATCTCTACACATCACAATGTTCGCTACCACACTGCTCGTCTCGCTGCTCCCGGCCTTTGTGGCCGCCACGTCCGTACCGGCGTACTCGGGGTACTCGGTTGTCTGGAAGGATGATTTCTGGGGCGACGCCGGCACCGCGCCCAACGCGACTGCCTGGAGCGTGATCACTGGTGATCTCGGTGTCAACAACGAGCTGGAGACGTACACAGACTCCAACGCCAACGTCCAGATCAGCGGCGGCGGCACCCTGCAGCTGGTGCCCCTGCGCGACAGCTCCGCCACCAACGGCTGGACCTCGGGCCGCATCGAGTCTGTCGGCTCGCACACGCCCGAGGACGGCAAGAAGACGCGCATCGAGGCCAGCGTCCGCATGGGCACCGACACCACCGGAAGCCAGCAGGGCATCTGGCCCGCCTTCTGGATGCTGGGCGACTCCATGCGCGAGGGCACCGACTGGCCGCTGTGCGGCGAGCTCGACATCCTCGAACAGATCAACGGCGTCATGACCGGCTACGGCACCGCCCACTGCGCCGACCACTGCGACGACGAGAGCGGCGGCCTGCAGGGCAGCACCACCATCACCTCCGGCTTCGAGTTCCACACCTGGACCATTGACTGGGACCGCACCGCCTCCTCGTGGGAGTCCGAGACCATCTCCTGGTTGATTGACGGCACCAGCTATTTCTCCATCTCCGGCTCCACCGTCGGCGACCAGTCCACCTGGAGCGTCCTGGCCCACAGCCCATTCTACATCCTGCTCAACGTCGCGGTTGGCGGCGACTGGGGGTGAGTCCTTTATCCGTCCGAAAAAAATAACCCTTGTTATACTACAGATCGCTAACAACCCTTGCAGCGGTGACCCGACCTCGGAGACCCTCGACGGCTATGAGAGCATGATGGAGGTCGCTTACGTCGCCGTCTACTCGAGCTAGCCTATGCTTCATCTCTGAGGCCCTCCTGCCCCTCCCGCTCTTCTTCGCTTCAGCCGCTTCTCTTCAGTTCTCCTGTTTATACTTTTCAGCCCAGCCTTTTTTTGCACATATTGGCCATTTACATGGACCGACGTTTACATGGAATATATCTTAAAAGGCCCGCAAGGGACCCATGGATATTACCATCATGTACAAGTCCAGCGCAGTCCGAGGACAACCATCCTACGACTTGCCCGCTTGGTCACTTTTACCTTCGCTTTGCGCAATCTCTATGATACCACTCGTTCACAAAATACTTACTACTTTGCTTCATTACCATACTTCGCTGGCGTTATGAGTGGGATGTGTTGGCGGCTGGTAAAAGGAGGTGGTCGTGGCGAACGATCGTCCACGGTCACGTGCAGGGATGTGTCTCATTGGCCTGCAAGGTCATTACAGACCCTTGCAAGGGTTGGACAATGGACAATGGCAGCTTACGTTTGCACAGCTTCGCAATGGAGTCAACTTTAGTTCCTATCAGCACCACTCTCAGCACCACCCCCTAGACAGAGAACAACGGTTCCAAAGACAGCGGAAATTATGTTTCAACAAGCGTTAGCCGGCATCGAAGGGGAGAGACAAATCCGAGTTCTCAGTCCAGTTCTCAGTCCTCAACAATACAAAGTAACCCATGATGTCGTAAATCGTCTCCCGGGGTATATTCCGAAATTCCTTGTTCCAAGAAGGGTACGTGCGGCCTCCTTTCAGCCTCCACAGGAGCACCGACACGAAAAGTTTGTTCCTGTCATCCCCATTTGAACAGCGCGAACATTAGAATCCGTCATGGCAGGAGCAGCTTGCCCATCTTTGAAGACATCCATCAAGAATCAGTGAGCCCCTTCCCTTGTTTTTTTTTCCATCGTGTTCCAGAAAATCAAAAAGAGATAAGAGTGCGAACCAATGACGCCGTTGAAACGCAGCATCATGAAAACTGTGTCCATAGTATGCGGGAAATAGGCCCGGCCGAAAAGGGCCGAGCGGTGGGAGGGAAGGGAGAAAGAGGTGTGGACGTGTCGGTGGGCGCGTCCGGAAGAGCGGGAAAAAGAGGTAGGGAGATATGGAGATATGCGGGAAGCGGGATGGTGGTAGGGGAAAACGCGGCAAGCAACGCGAAAAAAAGCACAACGGGGACAACCACGGGCCAACCGGTACCTGCTGACGCTCTCAAGAGAACCTAGCAGGCACCTGATTCGGCAGTCGCCGTGGCAGTCGGTCGGCGGTTACCGCCTAGGCAACCGGGGCGATGGAGGGGACGACGACCGGAACGGCGACGGCGGCGACATCGGCGATCGGGATCTCGGCGCTGATCTCGCCGTTGGTGTTCTTCTGGGGGCAGTCGCGCGAGATGTGGCCGGCCTCGCCGCACTGGTAGCAGGTCTTGCCGGCCGTGTTGAGCGGGCCGCCGTTGGGGGCGGTGCACTCGCGCGAGATGTGGCCGAGCTTGCCGCAAGCATAGCACTTCATGGCCTGGGCCTGGCAGTCCCGGGCGAAGTGGTTGGGGCCACCGCACTTGTAGCAGGTGGCCTGGCGAGGGCCGCCAACGGCGAAGCCGCCACGGCCGTACCCGGCGAAGCCACCGCGGGGGGGCGGTGCAATACCGCGACCGAGGCCGACGGCATTGGGGGTCGGGCAAGCGCGAGCCAGATGGCCCTGCTGGCCGCAGCTGTAGCAGCGACCGCCGGTAGCGGCGCCAGAGAGGCGCAGGGTCGGGCAGTCGGCCTGGACGTGGCCGAGGCCCTGGCAGTGGTAGCACTGCTTCGCATCGGTGGTGCGCGGCAGGGGACAGCCGTTGGACTCGTGGCCGGGCTGCTTGCCTATGGGGTGACGGTGGTTAGTTTGGCCAGTTGGGTAGGGCACGGTGCGCAAGGGCGATGCTCACAGTTGTAGCAGAGGCGCTCAGCGGACGAGCAAACCTCGGCGTAGTGGCCGACGTTGCCGCACTTGTAGCATGCACGACGCGACAGGGAAGACATGGTGAGATTCGTGGGTGTGTGTGTTGTGTTCTGTGCAATGTTAGTGTGCCGTCGATACAAGTGTTTCCGAGGGAATGATCATGTTTGCAAGCAGGATGGTGAATGCACAAGGGAGGGCGCAGGCAAGAGCGGACATGTGGGAAGACAAGAACAAGACAAGGGCAGCACAGGCGTGTTGTCGAGGCAGCACGGCAGAATGACCTGGCTGCAATCGCAACCGAGCATCGCACGGCAGCGGTTTTCGGCCGGGGTTGGAGGGTTGCGACGACTGGTCGAATTGTGGCTCTGTGGCATTTTCCCAGCCGGCGGACCTGCAGCATGCAGCCTGCATTAGGCCTGTGCGACACGGCAGGTACCAGTTTTGCGCGTCCAGGTCCAGCCCGCCCAGACCGTCCAGCCAGTTTTCGCGCTGGCCCTTTGCGGTAGACGTTATGCTTAATAGGCACCGTATCCAGAACCGTTCCGTGGGGGCCGGGAGTAGAAGAATCGACCGTTCGCCTGCTGCGGGAACGAAACCGAAAGAGTGCGGATTGGCTGGAGGCGGTGTATCAAGGAACGGCACAGGAACGGCGCGCGCAGTGGTTGGCTGTTGCAAGCCGCAAAACCGGCAGGATTCCAGCCGGGGCTGAGAGGGTATCATTGACAACAAACGGTGTCGCGCTCATTTGCTGCACTGTCGTCGTCGACGTTGCCGTCGCAAAGGTGGCCTGTTGTCTCGCGTCGAGTGGGCGCATGGTTGCTCTGGCCGGCGGGTCGCGCGCATGCGCAACGTGGAGAGGCAGCGGCGGAACGAGCATCACGCCAGCGCGGCCCAGTCGGACAAGGGCGAGAAAACAGACATGACGCGCAAAAAGGCAGAGGCCGTGTCGGGACGATTCCGTGCATCGCCACAGCGGCCGCCAATACGAGCATATCGGTAGAGGCGGTGGAGTGGGGGAAGCGGGAGTGAGGGGACGGTGAGGGAGATGGGTATCGTGGACAGGGCGCAAGGCAGAAAAAAAAAGGAGGCGAAAGCGAAAAGCAAAAAGAACCAACCTGAGTACCAAAATTCCTCGTTCAAAACCCCTTCCAAATCTTCAAACCGATCAACTTCGACAACTGCCTTCGCAACTTCTTCCAACAGCAACACCAACAACAACCCGGTTAGATGGCTTGGTTTGGTGATGGTCAAGACAGAATAAAGTGGTGTGGATCGAGAGAAGGGGAGGGAGAGGGAAGAGAGAGGACGAAAGAGGGGAAAGATATAAGATTAAGTTAACGGAAAAAACTAAGCAACGAGGAAGGAGGCGACTGGGGATTACCTGCCCTGGGGCGACGACTGTGGCGGGCGGCCAACAGCGAAGCCGAACGGCTTTTAGCGTGGGCGAGGGAGAAAAAAATAAAAAAGAGGGCACTCCGTGCGGAGAGAGACGCGAATTTTCCGCAAAGGACTTGTGTGGGACTCGTCAAATTTCCGCGTTCAGGACTGGAGCTCGAGATAATAGTGGGAGCTATTACGTCGTACGTCGAAGCAGTGTAGGTTGCTTGGGGGGTATCTCGCAGTGAAAGACAGGGAACAAGGATACCGTCCAGAAACCTCGGCTGCTCTATTCGTGGCATGACGGCGCGTGGGCGCATGACCTGTATGAGTACGAGTGCTCGTAGCTACGAGTACGAGTATGCGCCGTGTGCTGTGCGCTGTGCGCTGGAAGGCACGACGCGGCGGGGTGGCCAGTGCCTGCCTCCTGCATCGGTGCATCTTGCGCTTCCTGTGCGACGCTGACATCCCGCAAGGCAAGAAACGATATTACGAGTACGAGCCAGCTTTGTGTCCCAGCGGCAGCCCGCCACAGGGACGGACGGGGACGCCACAGGATTCACGGCCGCCAGACGGGCACAGTGACTAACCCGATTCCGCAGCGCTCGCGCCCACAGGCAACTTCGTGCCCTGTCAAGTGGAACGACACTCTTTAGGGTTTCGACAGCACTTTCGTACGCCAGAGGCTTTCGCCCCATGGGAGATATGCCACAAAGAGCCCATAGTTTGGCAGAAGAGGGCCGCTCTTTCCCGGTGGGTCGGTTCAGGCGGATCCAACGCTTGGGTACGGCATCCGCTTTGGGTTAGTGCACACGGAAGCTGGAAGCTGCTCGTTTCATCAAAGAGTACTCGGTACTCGAGCAAGTGGTGGCAACAAAGGAAAGCAAGCCTCTTTTGCCGCTGCGCGCGGGCGACTGACTCGAGGAACAGCCACAGAATCTCTCCCTGTAGAGCAGCAACGATCGCCCTCGCTGGGGACGCTACGACCTTTTGGACAAAAGCGCCGACGCAGGGGCTTGCTCATCCCGACTGAGGAAATAAAACGCTCTTATCGGCGATCTAACCAATTGTGTCGCAACAGCCGATATGGAGATTGGGCGCTTGTCTTTTGTCACACGCCTTTCATTCGGACCACTCTATAGATTTGTCTCGTGCAGCTACCCGCTCTCTCTCCCTCTCGAAATACAGACCGAAAAGCAAAATGACCCCAAACGCCTCATGATGGCACCCGACATGCTCGCCTGAATATCGTACAATCCTGGCGTCCCGATGCTCCGTTTCGCTCGATCGGCCGAGCTGCCGTTACCACTGTGCCGGCTGTCCGCCACGACCGGCCTCGGCCGGATGTAGCGGCAGCGGCAGCGGCATCGTCGTCGTCGTAGGTGCTGTCGATCGCGGCTGGGCCTCGACCACGTATTGCACGCCGTCGTCGGATGCGTATGATGGTGGCCGGGCGGCCCCGCCTCCGCTGCTGTCCCGTTGACGTGGATTGCCGGCTACATTCCGACTGCCACCGCAATCGGCTGTCCGCGGTGGTCCATCGAGCGGTTCGTCTTTGCGCTGCCAGTAGATGCGGTTGGGGTCGACGCGCTGAAGGGTTAGAAACAGAATGCCAAAATCGGGACCAGAAGAAACGTACCACCGTCTCTCGCCACAAGCCGTAGGCTGGCGGCTGCATCTTGATCGCCTCGCTCTCGACGCCGGCGGCCTCTTCGTCGCGGGCCAGTACCACGCGGATGGGCTGGCGCGGAATGGCATAGCCACCAGGCGCATACACGTTGGGGCCGAGGAACGGCCCGGTGGCACTGCTGCTGCCGGCAGGCTGAGCATGGCGCTGGCGGTACCGTGCCTCCTCCTCGGCTGTCGGTGGTCGTGCGATCATCATGAAGACGCGGATCAGGCTGTGGAAGAAGAAAATGGTCGTGCAGAGCACGATCAGGATGAGCAGCACCGAGAACTCATTGTTGGTGATGTTGTGCGTCACCATGAGCGAAATGTACACGGCAATCAGCAGCGCCATAATCATGCCCGACACGAAGCAGCGCAGGATGTGTCCACGCATCTGGTGCGACCGCACATACGGGAAGCAGAAGAGGAACTTCTTGGGCTTCGCCGCTGCCGCCTCCTGTCCCTGCCGCTGCAGCCGCTGGGACCGCCGGGACCGCCGTCGCCGCCCGTCCTCGGCCATGTCGGCGAGGTGCATCTCCGCCGGGTCCGCGCCGGTGAACCGCCGTCGCCGGTCGCTGTTCATATCCGATGCTGTGGAGCCGCCTCTGTGGCTGCCCGCCGCCATCGACGGCGCCGGCATGGTCACGGCCGGATGACCGGCGTTGGCTTCGGCATATAACGGCGGCTGGTCCGAAGGGACCTGGGGCGACTTGGGCGACAGCAGCTCGGCGCCAGTACCGTGGTCGTCGCTATAGCGGCTGCTGGTCGGTCGAGCTGCACGTCCCCGAAAGGACGGAACCGACGGCCGCGGCAGATCGGCGAAACGCCGCAGAGCACTGCTTATGGGTGATGTTCGCGCTGCTGCCGCCGTTTCCGGACCGCCGTCCTGGCTCGACTGACGCTCCACGTCGGGCAGTTCAGTCCTGGCCTGACGCCCGAGTAGATTTTGGCGGGCGTTGCGAAAGGCGTCCATATTGTCTTATGCTGGAGTGCCGTGATATCCCCAAAGTCGTGCGGCGCAACGTAACGCTCGGGGTTCGCTGTTGTCGGGGTCGTCGCTGTCACCCAGTGCAAGCCAACCGGGGCCTCGTCGTCTCCAGGGAGAAAAAAAGGGACGTCGTCCTGCCCTACGTCGTAGAATGAAAAGACGAGTGTTTGCAGGCAGGGCCGAGGTTTGTAGACTGAGACACCTCACACGGCTCCCTTTGACGCAGATGGCAATTTCGCAGGCAAATGTCGCCGTGGCTCGTGAAAGAGGAAATACGAGTGGGACGCGCAAGTCGACGAATGAAACGAATGGAGACGGAAAATGAAAGAAAAGAGCTCGCAGAGCCGACTAACAAAACGGAAAAGAAAAAAGACGGAACGAATGCAGAGGATGGAAGTGAAAGCGACCAGCGGATGGAAGAAAAGGAAGATTGGAAAAGTAAAGCCAAGAGAACAGAAATGCAAAAGAGTATGGTAGTGTCCAACGGTCCAGATCGAAAAAGTACAGGCACGTCCCCCCACCCCCCGTCCAGTCAAGGCTGACGACACAAACCACGTCTGGACGTTATCCGTCTGACCATGGCCAAAAAAAGGGGTCCGTACAACACAAAGGCGGAGCGTATTGCGAAGCGGCCACGCAGGGCTGCGGGCACATGCTTATTGCGTGGGACTCAGTAGGCTCGAGAGCTTCTTTTGCCGTAGGGGGTCGCCATCCTGTAACACGGCTGCCGTGTCGCATAATCAGAGAGAAGGGGGTCTCAATGGTTGGTGGCCGGCGGTTGTTGACAAAAAATGCAGGGGGATCAAGGAGCCATGTTTCGAAATCATGGGCTGCCGGGGGCGGAAGGTGGTGGTCCGAGCTTCGAGCACACAACAGCTACCCCATCCACCAGTCAGAGGCCACCCCGTCTTTTCTCCTCTTGCTGCGCCCCATGTCTCCGTGTCGTTGAGAGCAGTTTCCGCCGTGTTTGGCGATGAGGCGCCACGTCTCGCCAAATACGGATAAATGTCAATTGCACGTTCATACGCCCAAAGCGCTCTCGGCCTGTGGCCAGCTCGTATTCCTCTGCATCTTGTCCTGGAATTCCGTCGACACCAACACATGCCAGCACTCTCTCTCTACTCGTAAAAGTCCCTTCTCGGTCGGCACCTCGTATTGCATTGTAATCCGCTTCCTCAGCGCATGAACGGTCCACACCGATGGAACCTCGCAGCGCACACGACCCTGCCATCAAGCTGGCCAGCCGGGAGGTCCGATACTATGTGCCATGGCCATTTCGAGAGGAAGCGGGGCACACACGCCTCGTTTCGGCCAGTGGTTGCCGCTTGCGACCCCTCTGGCAGGACTGGCGCGCTTCGGCCGATGGGGACTGTGGTCGTCGGGGGACCGAGTCCGCGCTTGGTTTTTTATCCCGCTGGCCAACAGGACCAGCTTCGCGTCAGGGCTCTATTTGAGCTCACCGAGCAGCAGGGTCCGGTCGGACGAAGCGGAGAGGACTGGGGGAGATCGAATTAGCATGGGATTCGACGAGGAGAAGGAATCGGACAGATTAGACGCACTGATCGGCTCGTCGCCCGGCGAAAACTCGGCCGCGTTGACGGTCCCCTTGTGTCCCGGCAGCTTGTACAGCAGCTTGCCGTTGTCGGCCGACCAGACGACCACGGTGCCGTCCCCGGAGCCGGTCGCGACGCGCCGGCTGCTGGGGTCCCAGCTGGCGTGCACGAGGTTCTTGTCCAGACCGATCTGGGCGCCATCCAACGTGCGAATGTGCCGCTGCGTCGGGGCAAACGGCCGCACGTCCCAGGTGCGCGCCGTCGCGTCCATGGCGAACGAGAGCAGCGACTGGCCGTCGGGCGACACGCGCAGACTCGTCACCGTGTCCTGGTGGCCGTGCAGCGAGTACACGACGGCCTTTTTGCGCACATCCCACACGTGCACCTCATTGTCGATGCCGCCGCTGTACAGCTCGTGTCCGGCCTCGGCCACGGCCACGGCCGTGATGGGAAAGTCTGTCTGAATGTAGTCGGCCGCGTGCTTGGTGCGGGGGTCCCAGATGCCGAGCGAGCCGTCGTCACTGGCGCTGTACAGCATCTCCTCGCCGCGCCGGCTGACGTCGAGCGCGTTGACAATCTCCTCGTGGCCCACATACCGCCGGATCCGCTGGCCCGTCGTCAGGTCCCAGCTGGCCAGGTGCGTGTCGGCCGACGCCGAGAAGAGCACGTCCCCGTCGCGCGACCACTGCAGGTCCAGCACCGCGCCCTTGTGGCCCGTCAATGCCCCGTAGTTCTCACAGTTGCCGTACGTCCGCCAGAGCACTAGAAACGTCAGCCATCACGATCCCGGTCACGCACCATCCCCCAGCTCAAAGAAGACGCACAGATCGTCCGGTCCATCGACCCCGACGCGATCAGCAGGCCCGCCGGATCAAACTTTGCGCAGAACACCTCGTCCACGTGTCCCGACAGCTGCATCACCGGCGCCTGCAGCCCGCTCGTTCGTGGCACCTGTGTCCCCTACCGTCAGCCGCATCCACCACCTCGTCTGCCATCCGGGGCGCTCATACCGTCTGGATCAGCGCACTGCTGCCAGAACCTCCCGACTTGCTCGAGCCACCATCGCCGCCGTTGCCGCCGAGATTCGGCCGCTTCACCAGCTGCTTGCTGGGATCGGCATTGGATGCTCGTCTCTTCTCTGACATGGTCACGCGCAAGTAGGGAGAGATGGTCGATTGTCGATGGCGTCAGTTCACGCGGCGCTGTGAATCGTGCGAGTCCGAGAAGCTGTTGCGACGAACGGCTTGTTTTTTTGGTCTCCACAAAACTATACTTGGGGTACATCCCGCAACACGTTTCGATATCCGCGCACCTCGCTTATTAAGCCTGTACCCACGTGACCCGCGCCTCGACCCAGCTACAGCACCACCATTTGCCGTACAGTCGCGGCCAATATTACCTCCTCCTTCAAGTGTCACCGTAATATTATCCAGCCGCGTTTAGCGGCCGCGCTTCGAGCAACTCGTTTGCGAGTAGCGGCGCTGTATGCCTCCCGTAATAGGCCTGTCCTTTCTTCCTAGGCGTATTCGCGAATTTCCGGGTCGGGCCATCTATTTTCAACGTTACGGCCAGTTCTAACACATGAGTTCGTGAACTTACTGTTGTCCAGTGATTTGCCAAGGCATGCTCGAAGATTTTCCTGGTCTGGTATTCCACTGTATTTCCTTCGTAAAACGGCACGGGGTAGTTGAAACGCTTATGTCTGTAGTTGCAGCTACCCAGTGACATTTTACGAGGAAATGTACCGTCCTGGTGGAACAGAACTAGGTTCGTAACCAGTTATTCTTTCCTTTTCAACTTGCTCAAAAACATGCCCCAATGAGACGAAGGACCTGCTATTCCATTTTATAGGGACATCCTTTTCTGTAGCGAAGCCGCGTTTTTGGATGCCTTGTGTTCGAATTCAATTTGGTATTGAGAAACCGGGTCAACAATTTTATCGCGTAGCTTTAGGTACGGCAATATACCAGCAACAGGTAGTGGGAAGGAGCAAGTGTTTTGTGGAAGCATGTCCACCTCGACATCAAGTGGATTAGCCGAAAACTTTTTGGCTGCCACAGTCCACGCTGCATGAGATTCGTTTGTCCAGAGAGGCTGTACGTCCCATGTCCCTTTCAAGGTAACCTTGGGCGGATCCGTGGTTTCAAAGCGGAAGAAACACACGTAATCCCAGTGGGCCAGCCAAAGTTCCATAATTTGCAGCTTGGGCATTCTTGAGACCATGGATGCAGCGTGAATTATCAAATCGAGCCCACGCTGCACATTATTGGGATTCAGGCAGTCGTCAGTCAGAGCAAGGGTTTTTAGCTCTGGCCAAAAACAAGGTTTCCGCGTGGCCTCCCATCCTTTCAGGGCCCTCTCTCTTGCGATTCGCCGAGCTTTTCGTTGCCCCTTTCGCCCGTCATTCTTCCAACTCTCGGATTGTTGACGCTTCCATCTCAGCCTCGCACTTTGGTAATTGGGTTGGCGCAAGCTTTCGGCCTCCTGAAAGAAAGTGGTGGCATTCACGATATAGGTGACTGCCATGCTTTGTAGGCCACAACTTGCGTTTGCAAGTGATGCCGCATGTATCTCTAACTTGGGACTTTCAAGGATAGTGTAGAGCTGTCTCAAATGGTATTTTACGTCTTTGAATAGGCGTAGTTCTTGGACCGTAGCTGGCAGTTTAGAGTGGATATTCTCTGTAAAGCCTATACGAGTTAGGTTCCATTGTTTCTCTTCCATGGTGATAATGTTTCTGAACTTACCACGCATTGTGTCGACCTGCCATTGCTCTATTTCTAGTTTGCGAATGCCTTGGAACAATGCAATAAGACGAAAAACGGTATTATAATGAAAGGCTTGATAAAACCTCCGGCGGATGGTAAATTCTCGAACAATGTTGATTTGACGTAGTCCTCTAAAGCATTCCCGTACCTGTACATCAAGTGGACGAGGATATAGTACAGGGAGAAACTGATTTACGTGCACAAAAACCGCCTGATGTATGCCGAGTTGTGGGGCGTGAGTACACTCCGGATTGCGGTTTATCCACTGTTCGTATGCCGTGTAATTGGTGTCTAGATCGTCTTGGTACTCGTACGGATAATCTCTCTCCAGCCGGAAATCTTGGAGAAGGTGTCTGCTATCGCTCGACGATGAAGCACTCAGCTCCAGTTTCATCCCGTGCTGTTTCGGTCCGCTGTCGTTGACATCCCATGTACCGAGCACAGTAAGAAGCTGGCGTAGGGTTTGGGGAAAGCCGTCGTTGCGTAATTCGTTCTGTAAATAAAAGGCTCTTGTGCATTGGGTACAATCGTAGTCGTCCAAGCGAACATGGAAGCGCAAGTGTTGAATGTAGCCGAGACGTACTCTACCCTCGGCTGATTGAACAATGCTGGAAAACTCTTCCACATCCTCGCGACCGTGAAGGACGAGGCGCCGAAAGTTAACAGGCTCAAAGTAGTCCTGCCAGTCGCGCGAGACAGCTGAACAGGCGGCAAGGCTGCATAACTCGAGTCTAGACTGTTGTGCTTGCTGTAATTTAAGCTCTCTGCGCTGTCTGGCTGACAGTTGCGCAATGGCGTCCCAAATCAGGAAGCGTAGCTCATAGGGTAGTTTCTGCCAAGATGCCATTGCGAACGATAGAGTGGTAAAAATGAAGGAGTATTGAAGGCAGTGGAACCAAAACTTGGAGGCATTCGAGTCGTTTAATACTCTCACAGTCGGGAACTCGGTCATTAGTCAACATTTTCTGTGCATGTGGTAAACGTATAAACGTTGAATTGTACATGGTTAGTAAGAAAACCGTTCGTGAAGGCGTTGTAAAAGGCTGGCGATTGTTGTTGGGGAGTTGTGGACTTAATCCTGGCCTACGCGTGCGCACGCTAGAGTCAACTACTCGTTGTGGGTCTGTCCAGAACCGGCGCCCGAGTTCCAAGGGCTGAATGGGTGTGTCACGTGCGACTTACACGTGACCCAATTTCACGATCGCCCCGCCCCTATCTACGTGTCTCTCCTCATCCGTCCTGGGAATGCCGGCTCCAGAATCCGTCGGCCACAGAGAGGCAGTCTAGGTTGCCACCGACGCAACAGAGGAGCATGTCCGCCGCCAAAGCTGCCCGTGTGGGCGAAGAGTACGAAATTCTCCCTTTTTCTTTCCCAGGCAATCGCTTTCCTCCCTTGTCGCTGCGGCGAGCTGACCGTGTCGCAGAATATGGAAGTATGTAAATGCTCAGAAAGGCCTACGGGCTCGGCCGTCGCACCCTACCCTACTCTGACACGGCAAACTTAGGACCCGGATAGACAAGGTCAACGCCGAGCTGGTCACGCTGACGTACGGCACCATTGTCGCGCAGCTGTGCAAGGACTTTGACGGGGACTACTTGGAGGTGAACAAGCAGCTCGACAAGATGGGCTACAACATTGGCCTCCGCTTAATAGAAGACTACCTGGCCAAGTCCATCACCATGAAGCGGTGCGCCAACTTTCGCGAAACCGCCGACATGATTTCCAAGGCACGTTTTCCCACGTTACAGGATGTTTGGCTGGCACCCAGCTCTATGCTATCCAAATTTACCTGTTCTCCCACTGACAGCACCAGGTGGGCTTCAAGATCTTCCTCAACGTGACACCCACTGTCACCAACTGGACCACCGACGGCAAGCAGTTCTCCCTCGTATTCGACGAAAACCCTCTGGCCGACTTCGTCGAACTGCCCGACGACGGCCGTGCGCAAGACGAGCTGTGGTTCTCCAACATCCTCTGCGGGGTGCTGCGCGGCGCCCTGGAAATGGTGCAGGTGCAGGTCGAGGCGCACTTTATCACCGACGTGCTGCGCGGCAACGACACGACTGAGATGCGGATATCGCTCATCCGGTACATTGACGACGAACTTCCCCCGGAGGATGACTGATGGACAACGGGAGCGAGGAGACGAGAGCCGGGCACTTTGGGAGAAACAGCTCCAGGGCCGTTGCGGCGTTTGCGCAATGTGGACGCTTCCCGATGCTTATGCCTTCATCCGGGGTCTGGACTTGGACGATGCAGACAATATGGACTATGCGGAACGGAAAGGGAAGGGCGTCTGACTGCTTCAGCAGTACTGCTCCTAGATCGTGTGGTATGCTGCAACCCAGTGTAAGATACATCGTGCATCAAGACGGCCCTTGCAACGACACTAGGAAAGAGGTGCTGGTAGTGTCGGTCATAGTACGTCGATTTGTATGAAGACGGCACGAGATACCGTGCAGCGTTCAGCGTTTAGTTAACACGGCCAAGCCCTAAAGATAGTCGCTTGCGGCTCCTGGCTGGCTGGCTTAGTTTCTTGGAAGCCAATTCGGGCCCTGCAAGGGACAATACACGGCATGGGCACAGCAGGCGCCTAATCTCCTCGTTTAATCTGAATGCTACGCAGTCTGACGTCTGATCCAGGGCGCCGCACTGGACCTGCCTTTTACTGAAAACTGGAAGACGGGAGAAATGGACCCCAGGTACATTCCGCACCAAGTCCGACCTGTCAATTGTCTCTATGCCACCTGCCGCTCCTTGGCATTTTCTTTTTCTCGCGAGACATTCGACTGCCTCCTGTCGTCAAAAGTTTGCGATCAGACGAGGCGCAGCCTGGTCGAAAAAGCCCACTACCTGACCCTCGGTAGTTATAGCCGGGTAGGCTAGGCTAGAACCAGCCCTGGCCCTGCACGTTTCTTTCGGCAGCAGCCGATCATTTTGCTGCCATGTTCCATCGCAGCATTTTGCGCCCAGGTGTGGTCTCGTCAATGCGAGATCGAGCTTTGAGCACGGGAATGCCACGCACCGCATCCCCGCACTGTGTGACCGATCCACAAAATTGAGAGGCGAGCCTTTGGCTTGCTTCGGCCGTACGAGTAGTTGGCCACCGTCCAAGGCCTCCCGCATGATGTCGTCGATCGAGCCCTGATTCGTTCCGTAGAATATGCGTTGCATGACCGAGGTGCAAAATTGCTTTCGGCTGGGCAGCAACTAAGTCTACAGCGTGACTGTCTTCATGTTGACTCATCTAGGTTTTGCTTTCTATATTTTTTCCGGGGGGGGGAGGGGTGAGGGGGGAAGAGGGTGGTTCAGTCTCAAGCCCGTTCGCGCGCCCGTTTGCATGCCCGCTGCGCACTCTCGTTGCCATTTCGCGTTTGTCTACTAATAGAGACGGCCGGTCCGCTTCTCTGGCTCCGTTAGCCTTGCCCGAGCCCACATTCCATTTCAGATCGGTTTCGTTTCTGCTCAACTTCGGATTGAAACAAATAAACTTCATCCGTGCTATTAAGGCTACGATTGCCTATGTAGACAGGCGGCTCCCGACCGGGCACTCCCTTAGATTAATTGTCCCACTGGCGGCGACATCAATCGTCCCAACAGACAGATGCGCGCAGCGGGGTGTTTGCGCGTGGCACTCGGAGCCCGAGAATAGACAGGTGGTGACGCAAACAAAATATTCATGTGATTTGGACGCGAACCGCCGGTCCACGTCCCAACCAAACGCCGCCCACGCCTCGTAGCCCGTCCTTGGCCATAAAGCACCCAGGGCCTCCCGCCTGCTTTGCAAATTCCCGAGCGGTAACTCCATCGCTGACCCCTAATGATCACGTTCTCCGAGACACGTTTAGTATTTTTGGCCTGAGGCACCGCTGCATAGGAAGCACCGCGCTAGCCCCAAAATTGTGTATTCCTGCCTGACAGGTGAGGCAGCAGTACCAGATTTACGCTTTTGGTCGGCGCCACTCCATTCCCACATTTACGCCCAGGACACCCTTTTCGCACATTAGCCCAGTCTTGTCCGCTTCCCTCCCACCGCACCAACGCACAGCTAACAACAAGAGTGCGACGCTGCTGGTCCCAGTCCCCTACGCTGCTCCTGCCCGCTGTTCGCCCTTCTCCCACACGCTCACCCCCAAAGCCTCCCAAATCCGTTCCTTCTCAAATTCTCTCCCACCATCTCGACGATTCTCCTTTCTCCTCTTGCGTTTTCCCGACTGTTTTCTCCCCCCCTACTCTCTGTCTTGAGACGCCCGTGGCTCGCTCTACCCCCCGGACGTCTCCTGTCGCTCGCCTGCCCCATTGAGAGCCTCCCTTTTGATGTGTCCACCCGCGTCCGCGCGATCCCCTTCGCAGTCAGCCGATCGGCTTCAAGATCGAGTTGCGGGCGTGGCCCCAATCCAAGCAGGAGGGAGAGGCGTGACGGGCCCAATTTCAGCCTTCGTCCTGGACGAGGTCTCGCTATTGCAGCCATCACTCCACGCTTGGCCGTCTTCCAACTCGCGTCGGCCTACCTGCTAACGACCTGAGGACGACGCCCTTTTTTAGCCAATCGCAAAAATAAAGGGATAGGGGGACGCTGATTATCCTGTCGCCACCAAGTTCGCCCAGTTCTTTCCATTTCGCTTTCTCGTCCGCTGGCATTTGCAATCCGACCGTCGAACACGCCCATCCCCTTTCTCTGTTTCTGCCGTCCATCCGACGGTTCCGCGTCCCTAGATCTTTTTTTTCTTTGCGCGCGGACATCTATCCTCGCCGACGTTCCCCCGATATCTTTCGACTTCCGACTGCAGTCGCCTCATTATTTCGCCGGCTACTAAGCAACATTCGTTCACGTCGCGACCGCCACCTCACTTCACTTTGAGGCGCTGCACATTCCGATACACGTACCGACACACTGTCATCTCGTCGCCATATTTTTACTTTCCTGGCTCGCTACTTGGTATAAAGAAAGAAGCCTTTTTGGTACATCTTTGAAGCGCGAAAAGCCCTTGGCTCTACGTTGCATTCACCGTCTCCCACCCACACTTCACTGGCCTATATTTGACCAGTCCTTAAATTGGACGCGCCTGCGGTGGCCAGTGCTGGGTTCTCGTCTTTCCAACGCGACCAGAACCGAGCAAAACCGGACTTCCACTGCTTTGCGCGGACCCTACCCGCATGATGAACAACGTCAATATGGCTAATATGAACGCGATGGGCGGCACGGTTGGTGTCCAGATGGGCATGATGAACAACATCGGAGCCCCCCCGCCGGGCGCTGTTATTCGTCCACCACAGCAACAGCTCCAGCAGCAGCAGCTCCAGCAGCAGCAACTGCAGCAGCAGCAACTGCAGCAGCAACAACAACAACTGCAGCAGCAGCAGATCCACCAGCAGCAACTCCACCAGCAGCAGCAGCAACAACAACAGCAGCAGCAGCAACAGCAGCAACAGCAGCAACAGCAGCAACAGCAGCAGCAGCAGCAACAGCAGCAACAACAGCAGCAGCAACAGCAGCTCCCCATGAACGACATCAACAACCGCATGCTCTTGAACACGTACATTTACGAGTACTTCATGCGCTACGAGATGTACGACTGCGCTCGAGCCATTCTGGAACACCCAAACAAAGTCCAGAAAGATGGCGCTGGCCGAAGGGACGACAACGGCAACATCATTGGCAACGGCGCCAGCGACGATGCCATGGACACCGACTCCAAGGACGACGGGGAGTCCAAGCGACCTGATGATCTTCCTATGCCACGCGAGCTGCTGCCGTCAGACAGCTCTTTCCTCTATGATTGGTTCTGCCTATTCTGGGAAATGTTCAATGCCCAGAAGGGAAAGGCATCGCATCCTGGCATCGGGCAGTACATCCATCAAATCCAGGTACGTGATCCTGGCGCATTTCCGACGCTCGTAACGAGCTTGGCTGATTTTTCCGACGTGTAGGCGCAGTCTCGTCTCCGACAGGCCCAGCAGCAGGACATGCTCCGGTCGATGCGCCCCGACTTCCAGCAGCAGTACATTATGCGTACCATGCAGAATGGCGCTGTGCTTGGCGTGAAGCCGGGGAACAATCTTCCGCGCACGGCCATGGCCAACAGCCAGAACATGTAAGTCTCCCGAGGCTCCTCCGTTTATGGGGAATGCTTGATACTGACGCGTCGATTCCGCCGCACCTAGACCGCAAACGATGAACATGCTCCAGAAGCAGGGCCAGATGCAGCAAGCTCCGTCCGACATGGAAGGCGGTCGGCCGCGCCCGTCGTCTCCCGGCTCTGCGGAAAATGCGCCGTCCCCGTCCAAGAGACAGCGCATCGAGATGCCTTTCAACCCTAATCAAGCTGCTCTGATGCACAATGGTAGACCCGTTGCTCAGGGCATGCCTGGCCAACAGGTAGGGCCTGGTCCTATGAGCGCACAGCTGCAGCAAATGCTTCTCGCAAACGGCGTCAACCCTGCAACTACGTTGAACGCTGAGCAGTTGCAGGCTTTCCCCAATCAGTCCCCGGCCACCCAAGCTAAGACAATTCAGGCATACTCACAAAACTTGCAACAACACCACAACGCTCAACTGCCCAACAAGCCCATGCCTCCCAACGTCACTGGCCCGCCCGGTCAAGGTTCTCCGATGGCGCCTCAGCCGGATGGTGCCACGATCAACGCCTACTACAACGCTGGCGACATGGGAGGTCCCGGTGGAATGCGTGGGGGGCCTGGGGCTGCCCAAGCCGGCGGCGGCAGCAACCATGCGCTGCAGGACTATCAGATGCAGTTGATGTTGCTGGAGCAGCAGAATAAGAAGCGGCTCCTCATGGCGCGTCAGGAGCAGGATGTTATGGTCGGCATAGGCCGCACAGGCGGCGCACCGGGTGCGGTGGGCATGCCGGGTGTGCCTGGAGGCCCGATCGTGCAGGTGCCTCCAGGTGTTCAGGGACCTCCCGGCGGCCCAGTGGTGCCGATCGGCGCTGCTGGCCCCGGCATCCCGGGAACCATGGGAGGCCCGGGAGCGCCAAACGGCGGCCCGCCGTTCCAGGGGGCTTCTCCCCAGGGTGGTCGGCCGGGTGCGTCGCCTAGTCCCGCGGAGCAAATCAAACGCGGCAATCCGCAAATGGCCAACGCAGGCATGGGCTCGCCTCTGCCGGACAACCCGCAGTCTCGCGGGTCTCCTATCCCGGTCAACTACATGACTGGACATATGGATCCGTCTATGGCGCCTGGGTACAACGTGGTTGGGCCGCAGATGAATGGGATGCGGACGCCAGGGCCACACCCCGGGATGCAGTTCAATGGGCAGATGAACCCGCAGATGCTGGCCAATGTCCGGCAGCAACAGCAGCAGGCGGCGGCGGCAGCGGCTGGCCAGGGCGGGCCGCAGATGCAGTGGCAGCCACAGCCAGGCGCACCAAACGGGGGACCGATTGGGCCTCCAGGGGCGCAGCCGCAGCCGATGCAGGGGACGCCACAGCAGCGGTCGATGCCTCCACCATCGGCGCCCGGCGCTGTGGCCGTCAACGCCAACCAGAGGACACAGACGGCTTCGCCGCAGACGGGCTCAGCTGCACCACCAACGCCACAGCAGTCTGCCAAGGCCAACCCTAAGAAGAAGGATGGCAAGGCTGCCAAAAAGGTACGGGCCCACTATGGCGAATTTGCGTTGACGTGGCGGGTGACAAGAACTGCGCTGATAAATAGAAAACTCAGACGGCGGCCCAAAAGAAGTCTGCTACGAACCACAATGCGGCCGCAACGCCGGTCGCAGAAGCAACGGAGCCAGAGCCTCCCACGCCGGCCACGCCGATTACGCCGGCGACGGCGTCATTCAGCGCAAAGGGCGTGCCTGCGAATGCACCAGCGCCGAGTGCGCAGGTGGTGCCGAACGGGCAGCCGGCGGTGGCAGCGCCGCCAGCGGTGACAGCACCGCCACCGCAGCCACATGCGGATCCAAACGCGTTCGGCGCGGACAGCAATTCGATGGTAGGAGACGCTCCATTCGGCACATGGCCGGTCTTTTGCTGACGGGTGGTACAGGGCGGTTTCGGGCTTGAATTTGCAGACCCGATGACGACGGCGGACGTGTTGACGGATTTTGATTTTGACACATTCTTGCACGACAACTCGGACGACCCTAACGGCTTCGACTTTGGGTCAGCGACGTTTGGGCTCGAGGGCTCAGGCGAAATTGGGGCAGAGTAGTGCTCTGACTGGTGATGGTGCGTGGTTGATGTCTGCGGAGCGTGTGTGTCTGCTATTGAGTCTGGGGTGACTTTTGGGCTGATTGCCCGGGCCACAAAAATACCGATCCTTTTGCGTGTTTTTCTTTTTTTTTTTTTTGCCCTGTCGCGGTTTCATTTCTTCGATGGTTGGGATTCCAAGTTCTAATGGGGCTGCATCTATTTGCAACGGCGTACGCTATGGTCATTATGTTACAATGCTTTGACGTATTTTTCTCTCTTTCTCCCTTACTCTTTCTTCAGTGCCTTTACTTTATTGCTGACTACCGCTCACAACATTGTATGGTCTATTGCCTCGACGCATGGTCACTGTTCTTTGCGTAAGGGTGTGTCAAGTATTATCCGATGGTTGCGTGGAAGATTTTGCTTGTTTTGGCTACAAGAGAGACAAAATCACAAAACATTACGTTGGAGTTCTTGCGCTGGCGCCGATCGTCTCTTTCCCGAGCAGCTGGCGCCGTCTGTTGTTATTTTTACTCTGTCATACTCGAGCAGCACTCTGTGGCTTCGAGTACGAGGAGGTGCGACTTGTTTAGGGAGCCCTGTATTGATAAATCTGGAATTACTTTGCGCTGCGTCTATTCATACATGTCCTAGGGAGCTGCGCAAGAGGCCTGCCGTGTTCAAATCAAAGCTTCCTCATGTGGCTTCCGTCGTGTGTGGCAGGCAGCAGTGTCTCGTGGCTGTTTTTTTCGACTGGCAGACGCGTTCGTTACGCGCGTGACCACAAACAGTAAACATTCAGGCCGTGCAGAGACGCCGGGGGGATGCGTCTCTACTCGTACCTAACACAGTCCTACGTCGTGCGGCGGCGACACCATATTATGGCGTATGACTGGCCACTGTATGAAGGGGCCTATCAGTCTCCCTCCCCTGACCTATGTATCTGTCACAACCAGCTGTGAGGGTGAGGTTATATATGAACTGTGTGAAGAAGTATTACTCGTACTCGTACATCCTAATACGATGCAAATGGGATAACATCTCCCCCCCCCCCCCACGCGTAGTCTTGATTAAAAACCCTCTCTTGTTCTCCTTACCCTGATAATTCAGAGTAGCCGGCCAGCTCGGCCGCCGGAATGCCATAGTACGGTGGGAAGCGCCGCCCGTCGTAGGGAATCTCGGTCGACCGCATCGGCAGCGGCGGCGGCGGCACGTCGTGCATAGCCACTGCGTCCGCCGTAAACCGGTTGTTGGTGCGCAGGCTGTTGAGGATACTGCCGGGCCGGAGACTTTCGGGGCGGTAGTGCGACGCAGGTGCCGCTGTGACTGTCGCCATGGCCGGACTGGGGACCGCCGAGGCGGAAACGGGGGCAGTTGCGTCGTTTGCGTCGTTTGCGTCGTTTGCGTCGTTTGCGTCGTTTGGATTGCCCGTACCTGGCCGGGTGTCGCTTTGGTTTTCGGCGTTGCTACCGGCCGACCGGATGTTGTTGTTGCTGTGCAGGCTTCCGCCGCGAAAGAGGGTTCCCGCCGGTGCCGGCCCGAGCTCGTCCGGTGTGTCGCGCGGCGGCGGTGACTCGGCCCGCGGGAGTCCACCGCCGCCATGGCCTCGGCGTCCTGGACCACCACCTCCCGACCACGGACGGCGGCGCCGATGAAGACAGCGTCGTCCCTGCTGGCGTCGTCGTCGTCGCCACAGCACCACGCCCATCAGGCCGCCCAGCGCCGCCGCCGCACCGCCCACCCCCACTCCCAACCCCACGGCCAGCCGCTCCGTCTCCGATGGTGGCTCCGTGTCAGACTTTGGCTCTGGCTCTGGCTCTGGCTCCCCGCCAACCGACGCAGATGGGGCCGCAGCCACCGTCGACGACGACGGCACGGTCGGGGCGCTCGTCTCCATTCGGGCACTGCCGGAAATGCTGCCAGTACTGGCCGTGCTGGCAGGGCGGGCCGTACTGGAAGGGCTGGCATCCGGCATCGTCGACGAGCTCGCATTGCCCGCAAAGGACAGGACCGCCGACATTGTACTCTCAGCCCGAGGCACGTGCAATAGACGTGTCACCGGCATCACCGTCAATGTCCCGTCATCTTGGACGCGTCAACTCTCCATAGTACGAGGGCGGTTCTGAATACACATACCTCTCATCGCCATGCACACGTCTGCCGAGCAGCTTGTCGGCGCCGTTCTGTCGGCTCTGGTCACCACCAGTAGCGTGGTCCAGGATGCCAGCAGGGGCAGCCACGCGGCCATGGTCGACCGCCGTCGAGGCCAATGTGTTTTTTGAGCGTGCAGCCACATTTTCAATGCCAATACTGTCCCAAGGGTCTTGAGAGTAGTGAGAGATGTTTGTGGATGTTCGCGGTGAAATTTCATGGCGATAAAATCAAAAAGCTCAACTCAATGGGGAAAGCCTAGAAGAGACGCAATGCTCCAAGAAGGGAAGGAACGACTTACACCCCCCCTAAGGGACCGTGCACTAATAATACCTCTGTGGGCTCATGGGACTGACATCATTCTTCTCTATTACACAAAAAAGTAATCGAAAACTTGCTTGTCTTGCCGGCCCTTGGCTCGCCATGTCCTGCATCGCGTTCGCCTCTCGTTCCCATCCGCAAGGCGTTTCCTATAGATAGTAATTATATAACTACTCATAGCCTTACACTATTGCAGCGATACCGAGAATACATTCATACTGTTACCTTTTATAGTTGGGCTGTATACGTAGCGAAAGATGGAAAACAAAAACGTTGGCTGAGCGGACGGTCTATTGTATTTGTTTATCTTTCCTCGTCTAATAAAAACAAAAAAGGCCGGCCGTTAGGCCTTGGAAATGGTGGGCACGCTGGCGCCGTTGCTGTTGTCGGCAAAGTCCTGGGTAAAGAGCCGTTGCCAGACGGCGAACCACTTTTCGTGCTGGGCGGTGGGCAGCTTGCCTGGCATCTTGAAGGCGCGCGACAGCATCTCGCGCAGGCGGGCGCGCAGGACCTTGACGACGAGCAGCGTCTTCCAATCGGGGGCGGCGAAGCGGGCGCGGTTGCCGTCGAGGATGAGGACGCCCGAGTACATCTGTGGGGTTAGTGGGGGAGGAAAGGAGAAAGAGGAAAAAAGGAAAAAGAGGAAAAAAGGAAAAAAGGAAAAAAAGGAAAAAAAGGAAAGAGAGGAAAGAGAGGAAAAGAAAAGGGAAAAAAAAAAAAGACTCAACATACATCACAGCGCACGTCGCCGCAGAGGAGCGCAATGGGCAGCGCGTCGACGGCGGTGGTCTCGTGGGCGTTGTAGACGGACTTGGCCTGCATGATGTGGTAGTACGACAGCCAGTGGAGGTCGCGGCGGGTGCGGTTGACGCTGGAGGGGTGCAGGCGGATGGTCTGGTTGTTGCCAATGTTGCGGAGGCCGTTGCCGTCGCGCACGAGGAGCTTGGGGTAGAAGCTCCAGGCGATGACGGACTGGGCGACGACGTCGACGTGGCTGAGCAGGTTGACGCGCTGGGGCAGGTCGAAAAAGGGCTGGCGACGACGGCCCCCCGAAGAGCCGCGGCCGTTGCTGGCATAGCGCAGACGGGCCAGGTGGCGGCGCTCGTCGTCGGTGAGGGGGAGGAAGCCGGCGTCGACGAGGGAGACGAGCAGCTGGCCCTTGAGGTCCTCAATGTTGGCGAGGGTCTGGGGGCTGAGAAAGTTCTTGCGGCAGAACTGGAACTCGCCGCCGGAGCCGGCGGCGACGGCCGACTGGCAGACGCGCTTCCAGGCGAGGTAGGCGTCGTAAATGGTGAGCAGGTCCGAGTCGCCGCGACGAAAGGCCAGCCGGACGGCGTCGGCCTGGGCGCGCTGGCCAAAGGGGGCGACAAAGGGCGACTTGGACGACAGCACGGCGGCGACGGTGAGGGCCATGTCGAGACAGCGGAAGACGCAGCCGAGCAGGACGAGCTTGCCGAGAAAGACGTCGAGCGGGAGACGCGCCAGCTGCACGCCCAGCGGCGTCAGCTCCTCGGCGGGCGTCAGGGCGCGCACGTCAATGAGGGCGTCAATGGCGCGGCGCATGTTCTTGGCCGAGGGCGGGTCCAGCGCCTGGCCCAGCGTCTCCTCGATGGCGCCGATGCGGCACATCTTGACGCGGATGGCCAGGTCCTGCAGCGACAGCCGCAGCATCTCGGGCGTCTGCTGGTCGCTGAGCACGCTGTCGTGGCGGTACCGCGTAAAGAGGTGGAAGCACAGGCCCTCCTGCACGCGGCCGGCGCGGCCGCGGCGCTGCTTGGCGTTGGCCCGCGAGATGAACGTGTCGATCAGCCGCGACAGCTGCCGCCGCTCGTCGTAGCGCATCTCGCGGTGCTTGCCGGTATCCACAACGCACGTGACGTCGGGAATCGTGATGCCCGTCTCGGCAATGTTGGTCGCCAGCACAATCTTGCGGAAGCCGGCCGGCGGCACCACAAACGCGGCCTCCTGCTCTTCCGTCGCGATCGTCGAGTGCAGCGGGTAGATCAGCCAGCCCGCCGCAAACACCCGGTCGCCCGCCAGCAGGTCGTGCACCGCCCGGATCTCGGCAATGCCCGGCAGAAACACCAGGATCGCCTGGCTGTACTGCGCGTACGTCGGCTCTGTCGCCACCCGTCCCAGCAGCTGCACAATCAGCTCGTACGGGATCTGGTACTCGTCCATCTGCGACAGCGTGCTGCGTGTCCGCGCCGAGTAGCCTGCCAGCGTCTTGAGCAGCTCCGGCTTCGACGACGCCTCCACCTCGTCCTCGCCGAGGTCGTCGTCTAGCGCCACCACCTTTTCGGCGTTGCGTCCGTCTGCCGAGTAGCCTGTCAGCTCCACCGCGTCCTCCAGATACCGCACCTCCACCGGAAATGTCCGTCCCGGCACGTTGAGCACCGGCGCGCCGCCCAGGTACTTTGAGAAGCGGTCCGCATCCACCGTGGCCGACATCAGCACCACCTTGAGGTCCGGCCGCCGCGGCAGCAGCTTCTTGAGCACAATCAGCAGAAAGTCGCTGTCGATCGACCGCTCGTGCACCTCGTCCAGCACCAGGTGCGTGATCTCCCGCAGCTCGTTCGACCCCTCCAGCATCCGCATCACAATGCCCGTCGTCGCGTACACCAGCCGTGTCTCCTTGGACGTGTTGGCCTCCAGGCGGATCGAAAAGCCCACCAGCGACCGCGCCGTGCCCAGATCGTTGCGGCCCTCGCCCAGCTCCTCGCTCACCCGCCGCGCCAGCGAGATGGCCGAGATTCGTCGCGGCTCCGTGCAGTAGATCTTGCACGGTCGCCCCCGCGACAGCTGGTGCTCCAGCAGAAACGACGGCACCTGTGTGCTCTTGCCGCACCCCGTCTCGCCGCACACAATCACCACCTGCTCCCGCTCCACCGTCTCCAGCACCTGCTGTCGGAACGCCCACATCGGCAGCTGCATCCGTGACCGCAGCATCGTCTGGAACCGCGGCGTGCTGCTCTTGTCGTGCCAGAGCCGCATATAGTACTCCGCCTCGTGGCCTCCGCCCCCCGCTGCCCGGCCCCCGCCCGCCTCCTCGCCGCCCTCGCCGCCGTTTCGTCCTGCTGCCCGTCCCCGGAACGCGCCCTGCAGCACCACCCCGTCCTCGAGCTCCTGGTCGCGCCGCTTGCGCACCAGGTCGCGCAGGTGCTTGATGGCGGCCCGGTCCTGCGCGTCCGCCTCGCTCTTGCGCAGCTCCGCCCACTCCGCCCACAGGTCGCGCCACACTGCCGGCAGCCGCAGCGCCACCTTCTCCTCCTTGGTCGATGCGCTGAACACGAGGAACAGCGCCGTCGTCGCGATAAACGCCTCCGACTGCTTGCTGTCCGGACACGCCACGCCCGCCATCTTGAACACAAACCTGCTCGGCTGCATCGCCATCTCGATCTGGCTGAGCCGCGCCGAAGACGGCACCTCCTGGGCTTTCGCCCACGAGATCACCACCAGGTGCTGGCTCGCAAACGCCGCTTCCGACACCACCTGGTAGCGCACCGAGGCCGCCGAGTCCCTTTCGCCCGTCAGCACACAACACACGCAACACACGCAACACACGCAACACAAACACTCACCGTGATCGGCAGGCCTCCTCGAGAACCCGCATCGGGCTCACTCCCGTCCACTTTCCAAAGTCCCGGATCAGGACCTTGGACCCGTCCGCCGCGTTCATCACCGTCTGGGTCTTGCCCGTTTCCGGGTCGACCTCGTGCACCGGCAGACTGGCAAACAGGTCGGCCAGGCCGTCGTCGTCGCTGCTCTCCTGGGCCAGCACCTCGGCCGCCATGCGCTCGGCCGCCGCGCTGACGCCATTCTCGTCGTCGTCGTCATCGTCGTCGTCGTCGTCTTCGTCGTTGTCGTCGCTGGCGTCTACCGCCGCTTTCGACTCAGTCTGCTGACGTGCCGACTCGGCCGCCTTCTTGGCCGCCTCGGAATACTCCCGTTCCAGCACGATTCTTTGCTCGCGCCACTGCATTTCGCCCACCCGCTTGTCAAACAGAATGTCGTTTTCGATCCGGTCCAGCTTCCCGAGCAGCTTGGAAATTTCCAAGCTGTCAGCTTCGCTCAGCACCACGGCCGGTGGTGGTGGCGCTGTCTTTGTGTTTTTGCTCCTGGACGTGTCCTGCCCGGGCCGTTGTAGCGCATACAGCCTCGCCTTGGTCTCGAGGTACTGCGGCCCCAACTCATCCGGCTCAATGTCCCCGTCATACTTGATAATCGCCAGCCGCGGAGAGCCTACCCGTGCTGCCTTGTTGGCATGCCCGCCCTTGCCCTTCTTTGGCCGGCCCTCTACCTCCAGCAGCAGCGGTGTCGTGGACCCCGACGCCAGCGGCGAGTCTGCGGGCAGCTCGCTCTGCAGTCCCTTTGCGTGGCCGTGTCCATGACCGTGTCCGTGTCGCTTGTGGTAGTCGGGCAGCTCGTCGAGGGTGCTCTCCCGGGCCAGCCATTCAAACGCCTCTTCGATACCCCAGAGGGAGTCCTTGGCGGGTGCGCCGATCTGCGTGGAAATGTGCAGAACGTGCTGCAGGGCCGACTCGACCTTGCTCTCGGAAAATCCGGCAGCCAGGAGCGTCTGCTGCAGGGTCCACAGCTTCATAGTCAAGTCCTCTTCGGGCAGCAGGCGGCCGCTCGGTGTGCTCTCTGACGAGACATTGGACGCAGCAAAGCGACTCTCGGACTGGATCAGATCGAGGACCTGGTCCATGACGTCGGGGGGGATCCATTTTTTGGCATTGATGGACTCGGCCTGGCCTCGTAGCAGACGACGGTCGGTCTCCAGCCGGTTCATCTGCCGCTGGGCGTCTCGCCGGATTTTCTGTGCGTACTTGTCCACGAGGATCTGCAGCTCGGCCTCCTCCAGCTGCCGCTCAAACTCTTCCGGGCTCAGCGTCTTTTGTGCTGGCTGGCCAGAGCTGGCTGCGGCCGTGTCTCCGGCGGCGGCGGCGGCGGCAGTCTCGGAGGGGACGGCACCCTTGGCCGGCAACGCGCTGTCCTTTCCTTTCACGGTAGGGGCGTCGGCGGCTTCGGTGGGCTCGACACGTGGCTTCGAGGCAATGGAGGTCGTGGCAAATCCTCGGGCCGCATTGGCCGCGGGCTTCTTCTTTTTCTTGTTGCCGGCCATGGCGGCAGGGAGAGTGGTTCGGTGGACGGGAGAAGAGTGCGGCGGTGCGGCGGCAGAAAGGTGAAGAAAAAGGCCAGTCTCGGGGTCGACAGGTTCGTCGGGGACAGCCAAACGAATCGAAACGAAAGCGACGTGTAAATGAGCGACGAAATGAGGCGGCAGCAAAGGCTCCAGCGGCTTCCAGTGGCCGTGTACTGCTTTGCGGTCGGTTTTGGCAGGAGTTCCCCGCGTCGTTACCCGCACAGAATCTTGACCGCTTTCCATGATAGGCAGGACCCCACCTCGCAGCTTCTCATAGAGAGCACGAGCCCTATGATTAGCGGACGTAGCCAATGTTCTGGCGGGGAAGCGATTTGAAAGCGATTTTTTGCCCTTTGCCTCTAGCCACTTTGCAAAAAAAATCTAAACGTCTTGCCGGCCAGCACGACACGACAAGACACGAAACGGGCACACGGCCGGAAGAAACGATCCGCACGAGACGAGTTGGAGCTAGGGCCTGGTGGAAGTCATGCCCGCAGCACAGCAAACGCACTCAACATGACGGACGACTCTGCATCAACGGCGGCGAAAAGCAACGCCGCCAGCCTCGACGTTCTCTCGACGCGCGTGGCGCTCTCGACGTCGTCGACGACGGCCCGCATTGGGCAGCTGCGGGCGCTGGACGACAAGATTGGACATGGAAGTAGGTGTTGCCGGGGAGGGGGGGAACCGACGACGCGAGGAGACGAGAGGAGGCGATGGAAAAAGACGAGAAAACAGAAAACAACCAGAGGCTGACTCGATAGACCTCGAACCCGCCGACATTGCCAAGCTGCTGCCGATCCTGTTCTGGACGCACGGGGCCTACGAAGACCGGGAGTCGCGGCGGGCGGTGCAGCGCTGTCTGGCCGCGGTGTGTGCACGACAGGATGCGAGACTGGTGGCGCCCTTGGTCGCCGCCATCGGTGACGAGGCGGCCAAGACGAGCACGGCCGTGGGCGGCACCTTTGTGCTGGTGGAGTGGTGCAGCCTGCTGATGCAGCATCTGGGCGGCACGCCGCTGTGGGAGCGCTTTGCCGCCGACCTCGTGCGCGGCCAGGCCGCCGCCCTGGAGACGTGCACACGACCGACAGCTCGGCCCAGCGTGGCCCAGTCGGCCCTCGTGATTGCGCGGCGCGGCTTCCGCAAGCTCGTCACGCTCGACAGCACCCGCGAGCCGGCCATCCGCGCCGCCGTGCAGCTGCTCGCCAGCAAGAGCCCGCAGCCGACATCGCGCCACGCCGTCTTTCTCGGCGTCATCGCCGGTGTCTGCGCGCGAAACGCAAAGGCCAAGCCGATTTTCGAGACGCTCAAGCCCCAGTACTTTGAGTACTACACCCGCGAGATCACCGGCTCCAAGGTGCCTCTCGCCCCCAACGTGGCCGACGGCCTGCACGACTTTTTCGCCGCCTTTGTCACCGCCGACGACCTGCAGACCATTATCGTGCCGGCTCTGAAAAAGGGCCTCTTGCGCGCCCCCGAGATCCTGCTCGACGACCTCTTTTCACCCCTCGTCCGCGCCCTCCCCGCCGCCTACGACCTCTCGGCCATTCTCGAGGGACACCTGGCCAAGCCGCTGCTCGCCAACGTCAAGTCCAGCAAGGAATCCGTGCGCCACGGCACGCTGACGGCCTTTTGCGCCCTGGCCCCGCGCTGTGCCGACCTTGCCGTCGTGGCCCGCGTCGTCGACGAGACCCTCGTGCCGCTCCAGACCGGCAAGCTGTCGTCGCCCGAGCACCGCGTCCTGCACGCCCAGATCCTCGAGACTCTGCCCACGTCTGCTGCCACTACCGCCAAGGTCGCTGCCGGCATTGCCGTCGCCGCCGCCAAGGAGGGCAACGAGGCCGCGCTGGTGGCCGAGACGACGACCCTCACGAAGAGCACCATTGTCCTGCTGGGCGGCGCCGAGCCGCTGGCGAAACCCGTGACCGACGCCTATGTCAAGGGCCTTGCCGACAAGAAGCCACCGAACCGCCGCATCTGGATCATGGCCGCCGGTGAGGTTCTCTACGCCTTCCGCTCGGCCCCCGATGCCCTGCCGGCCGCTGCGGCCCAATTTGCCGGGGCCGTGCTGCCGCCGCTGCTCGAGGTCTACACCGAGGTGCTCGCCAACCCGGCCAGTGCGTCGCAGAGCGGCCTCGTCACCGGCGGCCTGGTCGTCTGTGGCCTCGCCCCGTTGCTCGCGAGCCCGGCCACGGATTCCCTGAAAGCGCTGGCGAGCAAGGTGTCCATCAAGAAGCAGTGTCTCACGGTTGCGCCCAAGCCGTCCTTTTTGCTCAGCCCGCGCATCTACACGAAGCTGGCCAGCGACGGCGACATCCGCTGGCTGTACCGGGCACTGCTGGGCGCGTTCGACGCGCTGGATGACGATGCCGAGGCGGCAGCGAATGTGGCCTGGGCGGAGGCCTACATTTATGCGACCACATCCAGCCACGGCAGCGCACTGCTGCGCAAAGAGGCGGCCGGCGCCCTGTCGGACCTCTACTACCGCGAGGCGGCGCGGGTGTCCAAGACGGCCATTGCGGGTGCGTGGCACTGGCTGGCGACGCTGGACGCGGGCGAAAAGGAGAGCGCGGCCGTGCTCTCACGAGCACACAACGAGCAGCTGCTTCCGTTTATCACAGCCATCTGCCGGCGGCCACGAGACGTCGTCCGAGCCGTGGGCCAGGCGCCAGACAAGAACGAGCTGGAGCTGCAGATGTGCTCGCTGGTGGTGCTGGCGCGGTCGGTGCTGATCCCGTCGTGCAGCTGGATCGAGCTGTGTCTGCGCGTCGAGGTGGATCCTGGCCGTCTGGCCCAGCAGCACCCGGAGCGGCTGTTGCAGGAGATTGCGACGCGGACCGACCTGGCACAGCCGTCAGAGGCGATCAAGGCGGCGGCCTACGAGGCGGCGGCGGAGCTGGTGTTTGTGTCGCCAGACACGATGGCGCCGCGCATTGTCGAGCTGATCCGCAGCGACCTGGCAACGGAGGAGCTGCACGGGATCGGGCCGGTCGAGGCGGCGATTTTCCGGACGGCAGAGGGGACCACCTTTATCGACGTGCTGGCCAAGAAGCAGGACCGGCTGCCGAGCAAGAGCAGCAAGGACTACGACGTGCTCAAGTGGGAGGAGGAGCTGCGGACGCAGCTGGCGCAGAAAAAGGGGCAGCAGAAGAAGCTGACGGCGGACGAGACGGCCAAGGTGAATGCGCAGCTGAAGAAGGAGGGGCAGATCCGGGCGGCGGTCGGGCTGCTGCAGGCACGGCTGCTACGGGGCATCGGCGTGATCCGCAGCCTGGCCGAGGGGGCACCGACGGACGCGCGACTGTGGATGGGCGCGGCGGTGCAGGCGCTGATGGGAGCGATCGAGGCGGGGGCGTGTCTGATCACGGGCGAGGCGGCGCCGCTGGCCTTTATTGCGCTGTCGGAGCGGTTCTCGGCGCGGCTGGGGCCGATGCGGCGGTTTGTGGGAGTGGCAACGCTGCGGGCACACGGCATCACGACGCTGCCGGACGAGCTGCAGGAGGAGCCGCTGGCGGACGCGGTGACGCGGGTGCTGTACCGGCTGCGGTTTGCGGGCGAGCAGCGGCCGTTTGACGCGGTGTCGCTGATCTACATGGTGCCGCTGCTGGTGCGGGTGCTGGAGACGGGGGGCGTGGGGGAGACGGGCGACGAGCGGGACGCGCAGGTGGTGCTGGCGATCGAGGTGCTGTCGTTCCACACGGACGTGTGCGCGGACGAGGCGGTGCCGCGGGCCGTTCTGTTGGGTGCGCTGATTGCGGCGCTGCAGCGGTACGGGCAGCACTACAAGATGATCAAGGACTGCTTTGCCGACCTGGTGCGGTGCGTGGCGCCCAACATGAGCGCGGCCGAGGTGGGGATCCTGGTGGAGGGGGCGATTGTGGCGCAGGGCAGCGTGCGGTCGACGGTGCTGCAGAGCCTGAGCGCAGAGGTGGACACGAGCGAGGTGGCGACGCCGGAACTGGTGTGGCTGGCCTGCCACGACGAGCTGGAGGAAAACGCAGAGCTGGGACGGGAGCTCTGGGAGGAGGGCGGATTCGCGGTGACACCGACACTGGCACTGGCGACTATGCCATACTTGGAGAGCCTCGACGAGGCACTGCGACGGGCCGCGGCGCGGGCCCTGGCCGAGGCGGTGGCGACGGAGGGCTCGACGACGCTGTTTGACGAGGTGGACGCGAAGCTGCGGGCGTCGTACGTGGAGCTGGCCAAGGCACGGGTGGCACCGCGGGACGAGTACGGCATGCCGCGCAAGATGGACCTGTCGGACCGGTGGGAGGCGCGACAGGGCATTGCGGCGGCATGGACGGCGCTGGCGCCGCATCTGGAGCAGGAGCGGGTGGAGGGGTTTCTGGGATTCCTGATCGAGGAGGGCCCGCTGGGAGACCAAGCGGCAGCGGTTCGTGCGGAGATGCTGGAGGCGGCACAGCGGGCGGTGGAGGTGCACGGCAAGGCGCTGCTGGCACGGCTGATGGCGACATTCGAGGCCGTGCTGGCAGCACCGGACGGGCACTCGGACGCGGCAGACCGGGTGAGCGAGGCGGTGGTGATTCTGTACGGCGTGCTGGCACGGCACTTGGCAGCGGGCGACAGCAAGATCCCGGTGGTGTTGGAGCGGCTGCTGGCGACGCTGAGCACGCCGTCGGAGACGGTGCAGTACGCGGTGGCGGAGGGACTGCCACCGCTGGTGCGGACGTGCGGAGACAAGTCGTCAAAGTACGTGAGCGCGACGCTGGAGCGGCTGCTGTCGGCACGGACGTACGCAGAGCAGCGCGGAGCGGCGTACGGACTGGCGGGGCTGACGCTGGGACGGGGAATCGGAGTGCTGCGCGAGTACCGGGTGCTGTCGACGCTGCGGGGAGCGGCCGAGAACAAGAAGGAGGTGCGGCAGCGAGAGTCGGCGCTGCTGGGATACGAGCTGCTGGCGACGGTGCTGGGACGGCTGTTTGAGCCGTACGTGATCGAGACGGTGCCGCAGCTGCTGGCGGGATTCGGCGACGGCAACGCGGACGTGCGGGCGGCGGCACTGGCGGCGGCCAAGGCGTGCTTTGCGCGGCTGAGCGGGTTTGGGGTGCGGCGGATCCTGCCGACGCTGCTGGCAGGACTCGACGACACGCAGTGGCGGAGCAAAAAGGGCGCGTGCGAGCTGCTGGGGGCCATGGCCTACCTGGACCCGGTGCAGCTGGCGGCACGGCTGCCCGAGATCATCCCGCCGCTGACGGCGGTGCTCAACGACAGCCACAAGGAGGTGCGGGCGGCGGCCAACAAGAGTCTGAAGCGGTTCGGCGAGGTGATCCGCAACCCGGAGGTGCGGGGACTGGTGGACGTGCTGCTCAAGGCGCTGAGCGACCCGACCAAGTACACGGACGAGGCGCTGGACGCGCTGATCCGGGTGCAGTTTGTGCACTACCTGGACGCGCCGTCGCTGGCGCTGATCAGCCGGATCCTGCAGCGGGGGCTGGGCGACCGGTCGAGCACGAAGCGCAAGGCGGCGCAGGTGATTGGCAGTCTGGCCCACCTGACGGAGAAGCGGGACCTGGTGGGCCAGCTGCCGGTGCTGGTGGCGGGGCTCAAGGTGGCGGTGGTGGACGCGGTGCCGACGACGCGGGCGACGGCCTCGCGGGCGCTGGGATCGCTGGTGGAGCAGCTGGGCGAGGAGGCGCTGCCGGACCTGATTCCGGGGCTGATGCAGACGCTGCGGACGGAGACGGGAGCGGGCGACCGGCTGGGATCGGCGCAGGCGCTGAGCGAGGTGCTGGCGGGACTGGGCACGGGGCGGCTGGAGGAGACGCTGCCGACGATTCTGCAAAACGTGGCGTCGTCCAAGCCGTCGGTGCGGGAGGGCTTCATGTCGCTCTTCATCTTCTTGCCGGTGTGCTTTGGCAACAGTTTTGCGGCCTATCTGGGCCGGGTGATCCCGCCGATCCTGGCGGGGCTGGCGGACGAGGTGGAGGCGATCCGGGAGACGGCGCTGCGGGCGGGACGCCTGCTGGTGCGCAACTTTGCGTCGCGGGCGGTGGACCTGCTGCTGCCGGCGCTGGAGCGCGGTCTGGCGGACGAGAGCTGGCGGATCCGGCTGAGCTCGGTGGAGCTGGTGGGCGACCTGCTGTTCAACCTGTCGGGCATCGGCGTGGACGACGGGGAGGACGGCGACGGCGACGGCGAGGACGAGGCGGCGACGGCGGCGCGCGAGGTGGCGGGGTCGACGCTGCGGGAGGTGTTGGGGGTGGAGAAGCGCGACAAGATCCTGGCGGCGCTGTACGTGTGCCGGTGCGACACGGCGGTGGGCGTGCGGGCGGCGGCGATGGCGGTGTGGAAGGTGCTGGTGCCGAGCCCGCGGATGCTCAAGGAGCTGGTGCCGGAGCTGACGCAGCTGATCATCCGGCGGCTGGGCAGCGCGAACATGGAGCAGCGCGTGATGGCGGGCAACGCGCTGGGCGAGCTGATCCGGCGGGCGGGCGACGGGATCCTGGCGACGCTGCTGCCGACGCTGGAGGCGGGGCTGGGGGCGGCGGGCGCGGACACGGATGCGCGACAGGGCATCTGCGTGGCGCTGCGCGAGCTGGTGCAGTCGGCGACGGGCGACGCGCTGGAGAAGCACGAGGCGACGCTGCTGGCGATTGTGCAGACGGCGCTGATGGACGGCGACGCAGACGTGCGCGAGGCGGCGGCGGAGGCGTTTGACGCGCTGCAGCAGGTCGTGGGACGACGGGCGGTCGACGCGGTGCTGCCGCGACTGCTGCGGCAGCTGCAGGAAAGCGGCGGGGCGAGCCAGGCGCTGGCGGCCCTGCTGACGCTGCTGACGGACAGCGCGCGGGCCAACATGATTCTGCCGGGACTGCTGCCGCCGCTGCTGGCGCCGCCGATGACGGCGTTCCACGCGCGGGCGCTGGCGTCGCTGGCGACGGTGGCCGGCCGGTCGATGCACCGACGGCTGCCGAGCATTCTGCAGGCGCTACTGGAGGGAATTGTGGAGAGCGAAAGTGGAGCTGGCGTGGTGGCCGAGGCCGTGGCCGAGGCCGTGGCCGAGGCCGAGGCCGACGACCTCACGACGGCGTTCGACACGGTGGTGCTCGCGGTCGACGAGGACGGCCTCAGCACGGTGATGAGCGTGCTGCTGCCGCTGCTGCGCCACGAGGACCACCGCAAGCGTGCCGCCGTGGCCAGCCGGCTGGCCGTATTCTTTGCGCAGGCGACGGTCGACTATGGACGCTACAACCAGGATGTGGTCCGTGCGCTGCTGCTGGCGTTTGACGACGGCGACGCAACGGTGGTGGCGGCGGCGTGGACGGCGCTGGCGGCGTTTACGAAGCGGCTGCGCAAGGAGGAGCTGGAGGCGCTGGTGCCGTCGACGCGGCAGGCGCTGCTGCTGGTGGGCGTGGCGGGCGTGCCGCTGGCGGGCTTTGAGCGGCCCAAGGGCGTGACGGCGGTGCTGCCGATTTTCCTGCAGGGCCTGATGAGCGGCACGGCCGAGCAGCGCACGGCGGCGGCGCTGGCGCTGGGCGACGTGGCGGACCGGACGAGCGAGGCCTCGCTCAAGCCGTTTGTGACGCAGATCACGGGCCCGCTCATCCGCGCCGTCACCGAGCGGTCGACCGAGGTGCGCTGCGCCATCCTGCAGACGCTGCAGGCGCTGCTGGCCAAGATGCCGACGGCGCTCAAGCCGTTCCTGCCGCAGCTGCAGCGGACCTTTACCAAGTCGCTGGCCGATCCTTCGAGCGAGCTGCTGCGGTCGCGG
>RQWE01000070.1:44582-83930 GCA_004028395.1 Leptographium galeiforme
CGCTGGCCGCCCCCGCCAGCGACGTGCTGCGCGCGCGCGCCGCCCGCGCCCTCGGCACGCTCATCCGCTGCACGCCGCGCGTCGACCCCCTGATTGCCGAGCTCGTCACCGGCGCCCGCGCCGCCGACCCGGGCGTGCGCGCCGCCATGCTGGCCGCCCTCTTTGAAGTCGTGCGCACCGCCGGCGGCCACATGGGCGCGCCCGCGCGCGCCGCCGTGCTGGGCCTGCTCGACGTCGACGGCGTCACCGAGGGCGACGACCTCGCCATTACCCACGCCCGCCTGCTCGGCGCCCTCGTGCGCCACGTGCCGGCCGACGACCTCGCCGCGCTGGTGCGGTCGCGCGTGCTGCCGCCCACGCCGACGCCCGCCTCGATCCTGGCGCTCAACGCCGTCCTGCTCGAGGCGCCCGAGGTGCTCGAGGGCGCCGAGGACCTGCGGGGGATCCTGCGGGAGGGGATTACGAACAAGAATGTGAGTTTTTTGGGGGGGTTTTCTCTTTTTTTTTTCTCTTTTTTTTTCTCTTTCTTCTTTTCTCTTTGCTTTTTTTTGCCTCCCTCTCACGCCTCAGCTCTTCATCGCCGACAACGCCATCCTGGCCGCCGGCAAGTACCTGCTGCACCACCCGACGTTCGAGGACGCCAAGGACCTGCTCGAGACGCTCGCCACCGTCATCCCGCCCGGCGGCCCTGCCGACTCGCGCCGCCTCGCCCTCGTCGTCGTCCGCACGCTGGCCCGCGTCCACCCCGACGCCGTCCGCCCGCACCTCGCCCTCCTGGCCCCGCCCGTCTTCGCCTCCGTGCGCGACATGGTCATCCCCGTCAAGCTCTCGGCCGAGGCCGCCTTCCTCGGCCTCTTTGCCGCCCAGACCGAAGAGTCCCGCGTCTTTGACAAGTACCTCGCCAGCCCCGCCGCTGCCGCCCTGCCGCCCGCCACCCGCCGCAGCATGGGCGACTACTTCCGCCGCGTCACCCTGCGCCTGGCCGCCCAGGGCCGCGAGCGCCGCGACGCCGAGGGCGGCGCCGGCGGCCTCGGCCTGTTTGACGACGAGGCCGACGACGAGCGCGAGATCTGGAGCGTCGGCAAGGTGGAGGTGGAAGTGAGCAAGGACTAGGGGGGGGGGGAGCTTGCGCGTTGTATAAAAGAGGGTAGAAACGACTGAGAATCCGGAATGGAGTCATGAATGGACCCAAATGGACCCACTGGAGCTCTTGCATACACGTGACCATACGCACATGACTGCACGTGACGGTTGCCCTCTCTCGACCCGAATCCACACTAGTGCCCTATTTTCCCACAAACGCAGGAAATGTGTGCCGTCAGACGGCCCCCCCTCCTACAATTTTTTTTGTGGCCGCTTTTTTTTGTGCTAACGAGAAACCCTTTTCTCTCTCAACCTCCATCCGACAACATCACTCCCGCATCGATTCCAGGACCACCTCCGAACAGTAATTCAAGATGTGAGTTGCCAGCACCGACTGCTTTGCATGCGAGATGGACAGCCGCCGTGGTGGGATGGAATTCGGAGAGGCAGAGAGAACCAGGACAGAAAGACTACATGTCTGGCAACGCCGACGAGCCCGTGTTTCGATTTTTTTTTTCTTTTCCTCTTTGCGTGGTGCACGCCTCCGTCTCCGACTGCGCGTTCGCTAACCGTTGCTTCTCTCTGCCGGCAGGGTCAATCTGCGGACTCAGAAGCGTCTGGCCTCGTCCGTCCTGGGCGTGGGCAAGAACAAGATCTGGCTGGACCCCAACGAGGTCAGCGAGATCTCCAACGCCAACTCTCGCCAGTCGATCCGCAAGCTCGTGTCGGACGGTCTGATCATCCGCAAGCCCGTGACCACGCACTCGCGGTCCCGCGCCCGGGAGCTGAACCTCGCCCGCCGCATTGGCCGGCACCGTGGCTTCGGTAAGCGCAAGGGTACCGCCGATGCCCGTATGCCCGAGCAGGTCCTCTGGATGCGCCGCCTGCGCGTCCTGCGCCGGTTACTCGTCAAGTACCGCGCCTCCGGCAAGATCGACAAGCACCTGTACCACGAGCTGTATCACCTGGCCAAGGGCAACACCTTTAAGCACAAGCGGGCGCTTGTGGAGCACGTACGTTTTTTTCTTTTCTTTTTTCCCTCTTCTTGTCTGTTCTGTCTGTCCCCCCCCCCCCTGCTCACACGCCCAGATCCACCGTGCCAAGGCCGAGAAGCACCGCGAGAAGCAGCTCAAGGAGGAGATGGACGCCAAGCGCGCCAAGACCAAGGCCGCCCGCGAGCGGAAGCTCGAGAGACAGACGGCCAAGCGGCAGGCGCTCCTGGAGGACGACGAGGAGGAGAAATAGAGCCGCGTTGCGACATGACCGCGCAGGAATCGGCCCGGGGGATAACAGGGGGGCCGAGGAGCCACAAACCAAACAAAAAGAAACCGCAAAAAGAAAATCCGAGACGAGGGCGCAATACCTGTAAGGCAGTCAGCGAGGCACAGCTACGGGGCGGAAGGAATCATGATATAATTTTTTGTTCTGTCACGGACCCGGTGCCGGCCTGCGTCTCTGCGTCTCTCCCTGTCTCGCCTGGTCTCTTTTGCCTCCTTCTTCCTCTGGGCGCCCGCATTTCGCGCATCCGCCCTCTCCCGCTCTTCTGGTCGTTTGGGCATGGACGGCTGCATTCGGCGTCTTCTTTTGGTTGGGTATCCTGTGTGTTTTATGTATCGGTCTCTGTTGCAGAGTCTGCCCGAGGTCTTGTTTTGCGTTGTACGGCATACATGGGGGGCCTTGCAGGGCTAAAGACAGGGACATTTACGGGAGAATGGCAATGACAAAAAAAAGTTGATAAACAGTTGACCATTGTAGACTTTGTGAGGTTGGGTCAGCAATGGGCCGCGACTGATTCGGTGGTTGTGCATCAAACTTTGGTCAATTTTTTGGTCAACTTTTGTTTATTTCAAATTGAACATAAATCCCCCTCCAGCCTCCTATGCACAACGAATCATTGGGTCAGATGCTTCACATTGTCCTTAAAAGGTGGTGGGTGTGCCAGGACATGTCAACATGTTCCCAGCCAGAAGCCCGAAGGCGGTCCGGCGGAATCCAATAATGCAACGAAGCAGGCTCATCACTCCCAAGTTTAGTTGTTGGGAAGAAAAGGAGAAAAGATGCGATAAAAAACCCGACCATGCGCAAAAATTATATTGGTGGCAGTTGCGCACGTGACCCGGACCGGAACACGATTTCGCCGTTGAAAGAGTGACCTCACCAGTTTTCCCCGCTCTGCCAACGGGACTCTGCTTATTATTGGAAGTGGTGTACGGGGCCCCAAAAAAAAATACCAAGACAAGTCGAACCACAGCAATTGCGAGCTGGCATCTGGGACAGACGCTGAAGAACACGGTGATTGCCTCTGCGCGCAGTGCGAGATTGTGTTGTCAGGCCGTGCCGCTAACGGTTTTGTTGGGTGTGACAGCCTGTCTCTTTTTTCTCCAACAGATTGCCACAATGTTGTTGCCCGTCTCCCGCGGCACAACACGTGCTTTCAAGGCCGCCCGGCCTTGGACGGCCGCCATCACACGAGTGCCGAGCCGGTCGGTGTCGTCCAACCTGGAGGGCCAGCAGCGGGTATGTCGTCGGTGGAGGGACGGCACTGGGATGCATGCCGAATACTGAGGCTGACTCATGCAGGTGCTTTCCGCGCATTTGCGAGAGGCCGATCCGACCATGTATGATATCGTGGAAAAGGTAAGGACCCGTCCTCGGTGGCTTTTTGGGGGGGGCGTGTGCTGACGGCGAGCAGGAGAAAACACGGCAGAAGCAGTTTATCAACCTGATCCCGTCCGAGAACTTCACCTCCCAGGCCGTGCTAGACGCCTTGGGCAGCCCAATGCAGAGTGCGTATCGTATGATGGGGGCCGGGGTGTGTAGCGACGAGACTGACACGGGCGCTATTCAGACAAGTACTCGGAAGGCTATCCTGGGGCGCGATACTATGGCGGTAACGAGTTCATCGACCAGTCGGAGCGGCTCTGCCAACAGCGGGCATTGGAGACATTTGGGCTCTCGGACAAGGAGTGGGGGGTCAATGTGCAGGGTGAGTGAGGGGAGTGGGGGGAGTGAGCGAGAGAGTGCGAGGGCGAGAGATCCAAAGAGCCAAAGAGCGAAAGAGACAGAGAGAGAACGACACTGACAATACAGCACTGTCGGGGGCGCCGGCCAACCTGTACGTGTACTCGGCGCTGATGAACACACACGACCGGCTGATGGGCCTGGACCTGCCGCACGGCGGACACCTGTCGCACGGCTACCAGACGCCGACCAAGAAGATCTCGTTCATCTCAAAGTACTTTGAGACGCTGCCGTACCGGCTGGACGAGAAGACGGGGTACATTGACTACGACAAGCTGGAGGAGATGGCGCTGCTGTACCGGCCCAAGATCATCGTGGCGGGGGCGAGCGCGTACAGCCGGCTGATTGACTACCAGCGGGTGCGGGCGGTGTGCGACAAGATCAACGCGTACCTGGTGGCGGACATTGCGCACCTGTCGGGCATGGTGGCGGCCAAGACGATCCCGGGGCCGTTTGGGGTGGCGGACGTGGTGACGACGACGTCGCACAAGTCGCTGCGCGGGCCGCGGGGGGCCATGATCTTTTTCCGGCGCGGCGTGCGGCGGGTGCACGCCAAGACCAAGGAGCCGGAGCTGTACCAGCTGGAGGCGGCCATCAACGCGTCCGTGTTTCCCGGCCACCAGGGCGGGCCGCACAACCACACGATCGCGGCGCTGGCGGTGGCGCTCAAGCAGGCGCAGACGCCCGAGTTCCGGGCCTACCAGGAGCAGGTGCTGTCCAACGCGCAGGCGCTGGCGCGGCGGCTGGGCGACGCCAAGGACAAGGGCGGGCTGGGCTACTCGCTCGTGTCGGGCGGCACCGACAACCACCTGCTGCTGGTCGACCTCAAGCCGCAGAACATTGACGGCGCCCGCGTCGAGCGCGTGCTCGAGCTCGTCGGCGTGGCCGCCAACAAGAACACCGTCCCCGGCGACCGCTCGGCCCTCACGCCCGGCGGCCTGCGCATGGGCACGCCCGCCATGACCACGCGCGGCTTCAGCGAACACGACTTTGCCCGCGTCGCCGACATTGTCGACCGCGCCGTCACCATTGCCGTCCGCGTCGACAAGGCCGCCCGCCAGGCCGCCGAGGCCAAGGGCGAGAAGAGCCCCGGCCGCCTGCGCACCTTTCTCGACTACCTCGGCCACGGCGACGCCGTCCCCGAGATCCTCCAGCTGCGCAGCGAGGTCGCCGACTGGGTCGGCACCTACCCGCTGCCGTGGACGGTCAAGGCGTGAGGCCGGTGAGACGCCCCGCAGCAGTTTGGCCCCCGAGGCCAGAAAACACCGGAAAACCGGCCGGCATACACACAAAATTGGACCCTCTCCACTCTGGCGAGGGCGACACAGCCAGCCGAGGACGCGTCGAGTGGGCGCTTGCTTCTGCCCGTTGTTGACACGCCCCGGCTGTCGTTCGGCCGGGTCAAGGTCGACACTGCCATGCGTCGGACCAGGACACATGTCCCAAGCGGTGTATTCTCCATTAATAAGCCCAAAGCAACAACACTTCGTACATTATTCTTTGTGTAACATGTCCTTGGCCACCAATTGTATCGAGTTTTTTCCCCTCACAGTTTTGACGCAAACAGACCACTGCCTGGCACACGCACCACAACGGTAGCATCTGCCGCGCCGCTGTCCAGCTCCGTCTCCTGGCAGTCCTCGAGGGCGACCCCGTTGGCAAACTGGAACACGGCGTAGGCCACGCTCGAGCCGGGCACGCCCAGCGCCGCCATGGGCGCATGCCACGTGCCGGCGCCGTACGTCACCGCCTGGTCGCCGCGGGCCACAAACGCGCGCAGCTTGGCGACGTCGGGGGGCCCGCGGCGAAAGGGGTCCGGCTCTGTACCGGCGCCACTCTCCACCGTCGGCGCCACGATCACGAGGTAGCGTGTCGCCGCACCGCCGCCCGTCAGCGGCACAAACGTCTGCGTCGTGTAGGGGTGGCGCTCGAGAATGGTCACGGGAAAAAGACCGTCGTCTCCGTCGTCTCCGTCGTCTCCGTCGGGCTGCAGCGTGCGCGCGGCGCACACAAACATGTTGGCCACCGCCACCGAGGGCCGTCCGCTGGGGGCGCCCGCCGACGCGTACTGGTCCGCCAGCCGCGAGACGTGCTGGTACTTGATGGCCGATCCCTGGTTGGCCGAGACGGGGCTGTAGGGGTGCTCGCTGCTGCGAGCCCCAAACGCGGAGCCAAACTGCGACGGCTGCACGTCTGACCGCGGGTTCTCCAGCACGTCGCCAAACGGTGCAAAGGCCGCCACCGTCAGCGGCTCTGCCCGCACGCACAGGCGGAGGCCGGAGACGTCGAGTCGGTCGGGCATGGTGTGTGGGCAGAAGGGGAGGGGGGGAGAGAGAACCGATGCAATCGTTTCCAAGCAAATCAAAGGCCGACCCGAATTCCAGCTCGCGTAGGCCACCGAGTACTCGTAGAATCACTTTGTCCTTCGTCTAAGCCGTATCCCAGTTGGCCCTCCAATTGAGCCGCGTCGTCTCTCCGCTCGGTGCTCACTCTTGAATGTCGAGACGGCTTGCGAGCAAAATGGAGGAATTTCGCGTCTTCTGTCGTATCGACGTCAAAGGGAAAGAGCGGGGACAGAGTTGCCACCCGGCGCTAGACGGAGCTCTAGACGGCAGATCGGCTCTGTAAACTGCTCGGCAGGTACAGCGCACGGCGTGCTCCTAAATCCAACTCGCCTGGACTCAGTTCTCTGTCTGCGAATTGCTCCTTCATTCGTCTGTGAGTTCCTGCACAACTCCTGCCAATGCTGCCGTCGAGCTGTGGCAGACTAGTGGTGGGGTTAACACCGCCTACGAGGCAGTCGCGGTTGGTCCGACTGCTTTATTGGTATGCTTGTTAATATTCTATCGTAAATCCTCTCTCCACCTTGCTGTTACTGTCTGCTTCAACTTCCACTTGCTCCGTTTCCATAGCCCCTCTCTTTCACCATGGCACCACCACTGGTGTCGTCCGACGCCCACAACAAGTATGAAGACCTGTCCGGCGTGACAGTCCAGCCAGGTGGCAATCCCTACGCTGCGCTGGTCGACGCCTGCGACGACGATCCGGTACGTCCACCAGCACATAAAATTGCCTCTCAACACTTGTCTTTTGTTTTTCATCTCTGTTGACCGGATGCCCCGTCGTCTCTCCCCAGGCCCAGATCCAAGACCGTTACGTCGTGCACCGCACCACGCGCAACGCCCAGCAGCGCGCCAACTTTCTCGCACCCGACTTTCGTCAAGTCCTTGTCGATCCCTTTTTGCTGCGAATCCAAGACCCTAGCATCGATCCCGGCTTTGTCGATCCCCGCCACTGCCTCGTCTTCTGGGCCCGTCCCCCCGAACACATCTTATGTCTGGCGGATCGTGTCCAGCAGCGGCTCCGGCGGGCCGCTCCCCGTATGGCCTCTCCGCCCCCTCCCAGTGTCCCTGTTTATTTATGATGCTAACTTTCCTTTAGATATTTGGCTGATGCCACTCCATCGGATGCACATGACCGCCCTTGAAATTTGCCACTCCCGCACGCCCGACGAGGTTGATGCCATTGTGAAAACCATGGCACCCGGCATCGGAACGCTTGTTGATTACCCTTACCGCCACCGTGCCCGCCTCGTTCGACCCATGGTGTCGTACGATATGGCCGCCGTCGCCCTCTCGTTCGTCCCGGCCGCTGGCGAACCGTCAGCGTCGCCACCGGTCGTGCCACCCGGTGTCGTGCCGCAGCGTGGTGCCGGCGCCAACACAGACGCTCCCGACAGCTACACCTACCACCATCTCCGCCATGACCTCTTTGCCTCTGCCCGGGGCACCGGCGTTGACATCGCCTCCCGCTACGTCGTCCCCAGTGCTCACATCACCCTAGCCCGCTACCTCTGTCAGGACGACCACGCCACGCCTGCCGCGCGCCAGGCCTGGGTCGACGCCCTCGACGACATCAACGGCTGGCTCGAGCGCGACGTCTGGCCGGCCGTGTGGGGCCCCGCTTCTCCCGACCTGCCGCCGCCACCGCCCCACGATCGCCTTGTCGGCGAGTGGATCGTCGGCCAGGAAAAGGGCCTCGATGCCCGCACTGGGGCGCTGTGGTACGGCCACGGCCGGACAATCATGCTCGGCGAGGGCTTCTAGCGGCCGGCATGTACACGAGCAACGCACAACAGTCACTACGCCTCCGCTTCTCTTTTTTGATCATTTTTTTGTCTTGTTTGATTTTCGTCCGTGTATGGCCGTGACAATGGCTGGGCCTGGGGTCCTAGAGTCCCGCCCAGCCAGACACATTTCCTCCTCCTCCCGTCCCGAGCCGTGTCCCACGCCGTCCCGGCTTTTCGTATTTGCCAATACAATGCGTGCAAATAGGTCTGCCGCCGTCCGTCCCCAGCCAGAAAACAAACACTAAAAAAATGGCAAGGAGCCTGCCCTCTCGGTCGGGGTGGTGTGTGCGTGGGGAACTGGAACCGGTCGAGCCGCGCCGTTTTCGAGCTTGGTGCAACAAAAAAACAGAAAGAGCACGCGAGGACAAGGCGTCTAAAACACGAGCGCCGCACCCTTGGTCTTCTTGTCGCCACTGCGTCGCTGTTAGCAAAGTCGAGGCCGATTCGGTGCGCCGGTGCAAGGGAATGGACCAAGACGTACCCAAGCTCGAAGTGCTTGGTCCGCTTCAGCGGCAGCTGCTTCTTGGCCTTGCATGACGTGCACTCCAGACGCAGCACAATCTTCTTGGTTGTCTTGGCCTTCTTGTGGAAGATCTGCTTCGTCTGACCACCATAACCAGACTGCTTGCGATCATAACGACGCTTGCCCTGCGCGAACAGGCTGGCCTTGCCCGTCTTGTACTGTGTGACCTTGTCTGTTGTCGGAATCAGGTCAGCATCGTCCGCATCGTCGTCGCCACACCTGCGCCAGCCGTTTCCCCCTCAGCCGACGAGTTCCGAATATACGTACGCTGGGTGTGCTTCCGGCACTCCTTGCCCTTGCCTGCATTGCGCGTTAACAATCACATTCTCCCCGGTCGAGAGAAAAATAAAACAAGCAGGGGAAGCCAATTCGAGGTCGAATCGAAGTCGGTTCAGAGGGTCGGTCTGCACATACAGTAGGTCTTTCTCGTCTCTGCAGTTTGACAACACGTTAGCAATCTAGCTCCCACGCGGCACTCGGAGGGCCGTCACGGTCGCCTCGTCTGGTCGGTTCTTCCATGCGGTTCCTACTCACTCGGAATGTTGACCATCTTGGCGGTGTTGTGGTGGTGATGCCTTGGAGTCGTGATGCGGGTGACAGAAAAGAGGGGATGGAGATGGCGTTTGGGAAACTCGTGAAAAGGTCCTCTCGGAGTTTTGGCGCCCTAATTTTTTTTGGAAAAAATTCTGTGTGCGTGCCCCAGCGATTCGATACATGCCCCACAGGGCTGCACAGCCACAGTTCGATCGCTTCAACCACATGTCAGCCACATACCGTCACAGTGTGTCGCACGGTCAAATCACTGGCCTCCGCTGGACCTGTCGGGCCACTTACACGATCCGGGGGGTAGATCCATTGTAGCCTCGACTCCGTACTCAAAGTATATTTATGGATATGTTGAATTGAACAAGAGGACAACCTCTGGCTGAAAATAAAAGTAGGAAAATGGGTGTGCATTCTATTGAAGGGAAATCCCTTACTCATAAGGATGGGTTGTGTCCCTCCCACAATTACTCCTCATAAGGAAAGCATGACCCAGGTCTCCTTCTTCATTCTCCTACCCAACAGGAAATACTTTCACATTGCTAATCTCGTTCGCCGTTTCGCAGCTTGCAGCATTCGCATCTAACCCATCAAAAATCCATCTTCGGCTACTCCAAGGATTGCTAACTTATCTTCGCAGTACTAAGCACCTTGTCCTCTTCCTCCCTAACAAGCCCCAACTCGGTCTGCAGGTGTACGTCGACGCCAGTTACGCAGACTGTGTCGATGATAGGAAGAGTTCCCAGAGGCTCTGTATAAAGCTCAACGGGTCCGTCATCTGCTGGAAGTCGAATAAGCAAGCAACTGTCGCAACCTCAACGACAGAAGCCGAGCTTCTTGCGCTGTCGCACGGAGCAAAGGAAGGACTCTTTGTACAGAGACTTCTCCTTGACATTGGAATCCCTGCTTCAACACTCCGAATCTACTGTGACAATCAAGCCACGATCGCCCTTGTCAACAACAACAAGCCAAATCTAACAACAAAACTGGATTCCTTTTCCCATTGTCCCTCCTCTCGTTATCCATTGAAGCCACATTCCACGTTCCGCTGAGCGTCAGTTGCCCTCGACTCGTCCCCTCTAATTGGAACTAGCATGACGGCCACTCCAGAACGTCAATACTTTTGGCTTGCTCGGCAGTTAATCCCCAAGATCAAAGCGGGATTAGCTGCCGAGCAAGTCAAAAGTATTTGCGATCTGGAACGCGAGTACCTGCTGAGGAAGGAACAGGTCAAAGCAGCGCCGCCAGCACCCACACAGCCAGGGAGGCTTGCCAGTCAGCGACCCATCGATGGCCCGCCCTGCTTTCACTGAAGCTCGCAGAGCTTCAGTCTGGTCTGAATCTCACGCAGGAAATTGGCCGAATACTTTGCAAACAATGGCGCGAGGGGTTGCTGGAGATCACTGTCGCCGAATACAACAAGACCTTAAAGGACAACGAGAAAAAGACCAAATTTTTTCTTTCCAAAGTCTGTACGATCCGCAGCCACCGACAAGGAATTCTGGGAATGATTGCAGACGACTCGCACTTGCTTCGCATTGGAACCCGCAATGATTGGGTTTACATTGACGGCATTTTGCGCGCCGTCCGCAACCCGTACAATGCCACCAAGACCATCAAGTCGACGAGACAAGGCAACTCCCAAGCTCACTTTCGCAAGGCGCTTGTCGATGAATACGAGGCGGCCCAATCAGCCAAAAATCCTATGGAGTCTCTGTGGTGCCCCATCGTGGGAGGTTTTTGTGATGGTCTGTGCGTCCGCGCCGCCCATATTGTTAAGAAGAATGTGGGCGAGAACGCTGCGCAAGCGCTCTTTGGCGAGACGCAAGATTCACTGGGACATATCTGGCAGCCATCTAATGGACTGCTGGTTCACCGACGCTACGAAATGTGGCTGGATGCGGGCGTGATAGTCATCGTGCCGAGCGACGACGCTGAGAACGAGTTCCAAGTAGTTGTCCTCGACAAGTCCGCCTTCGACAAAGATATCGACTATCATATTCCTGTTGGGGCGGAACTGGATGGCCGCAGACTCCAGTGTCGAGGAGATTTTCGGCCTCAAAGGCAGTACCTTTACTTCAAGCTAGCCGTCACCCTCCTGCATCGTCAGCGAGCCGAAGTGCCCGGCTCGGCCTTTGACCGGGGCAAGCTTCCCGACAAGGCCAAAGACCTTTGGCTAACTCCAGGCTCTTATCTGACCGGATCCTTGCTATTCAAACTAGCACGCCAAGTCGGAAGTTTGACCACGGACGAAGCAGCCGAGTTCTTGGGCATGCCCCGGGGAACAACATTCAACAATGATGATGCCGAGATGGACGAGCTATCCGAGACGATGTCAATGGATATTCGGCTGTCCCTGGACTCGGACGGGGAAGGGGGAGTCGATACGCCTCTCCGATGCAAAGCCAAAGCAATCAGCAAGAGAAGGACTGCTTTGAAGGTTGCGGCTGCCGGTACTGGGTATGAAGAGCAAGAACAGGACGAAGACGACGAAGACGACGACGAAGACGACGAGGACGAAGAGGACTACAGTCTGTGAGACATGCGTTAGCAGCCCAGGAGCCAGCCGAGAAATATCTGACCTCTCCGACCGTCCGCATCGTTATCACCGCCCTCGGCTGTCCAGTCGTCCGACAAGCGGCAGCTTCTCATATCTTTACAACTACGCTTGGCGTCTACATGGACGATGAACTGCACTAAGCGTCTGTCTACTCGTACTCGCAGTGCTCATCAGTCAGTCGATTGCGACAAGCCAGCATGACCTCATTCCGCGTGTAGGCGAACAGACTGGGTTGCAGGGGATGGTGGAGCGTTGACGAGGGACAAAACCACCCAAAGGACCCCGTTCGGCCGTCGCCCATCGCCCAGGGCACACAAAATCATCACACAAAATCCACCGGGGGTAACACTTCTCAGCCGGGCCAGGATGGATGGGACCTATTAGGGGACATTTTGGGTGGGGGGGGATGCTTGGTGGTTTTGCGCTTGTGGGGCGATCGGCCGTTGGCTCCTTCGTGCGAAAGACTGGGGGCCGTCAGGGCTGTTTCACAGCTACATGATTGAATTCATAGGCACTCAAGCCGGTGGTGGTATCTTATCTTACTCGTACCGTAGATATCGTCGCTTGACACCTGCAAGGTTCTGGGCTCCGATATGGGCCTTGTCGCGTACGAGTCGCACGGGAGGGTCAGCAAAAAGGGAGGGGTGTGATGAAGAGGGGCGGCAGACTGTTTCATTGGCAACGTGGCCGAATGGGCCGTCGCTTTCTCCCTGGGACGAGGCACCGGAACAGGCTTGATAGCTGGGTTAGCCTGTGGCGTCTGCAGCCATTTTTTTTTCTTTTTAATTCTTTTTTCCATGTCAGCCGCCCTGGCAGCACGGGCATCCCTCCGGCCGGTCCTAATCCCGTGCCGCATGGCGCGGCTTAGCTCTTTGCGTAGAATGTCATCGAGGCCCTGTCCCTAGTGGTATGTACGACGTACTCCGTAAGTACATTTGGTGAGAAAGAGCACAAAGAGGTGGTTTGCCGTTCCGGGCCCTCCGTTTGTAAAATTTAAAGTACTCGTGCTCGTGCCTGCGGATCGCCAACGGACTTTGAGCCCTGCAAGGCCGCTCTTGCGGAAATTGGAACGGCCGTTTTGCGGGCTGTCCGTCGCCTGCAGGGCCGCTCATTGCTTATTTACAGCGTGCATGAGGATCACGACAAGACACCCTTAATAGAAGCCGCAGCCTAGTGTGCGTCCCTTGGCAAATTTTATCATTTCTCGCTCTTGCCAGGTAGCACAACATGCAAGCGGCCGCCATCCACTCTTTCCTGATTTGATTCGTGCAGTCGGCCCGCCGTGGGCTGCCATTGGCCGGGGCATATCGCTGGACAAGACACATAAAGAGAAGGACCACAACCCTTACCAGATCCACAAAGCCAGCGGAGGAAGATGCCACGAAAAAGCAACAGGTCCAAGAACAAGAAAGATACGAGTCTACTACCGCAAACACCGCCCCATTTCCTCTGTGCGCACCAGCCGGACGGGTCGAACCCGCTTGCTGCTGAGTATCGCAACAACGTCGTTTCGGCCTCTTTTCCCAATCTTACATCCCTGTCTTACGCCCGTCCTAGTTGGCATTGCCAACAAGGCAAAATCGCAAAAAACACCAGGACACGGCCTCTGGGCTCTTGCCATCGAACGGTCTGCTTTCCGTCATTTCCAGGGCCTTTTTTCAATCTCTTGACAAACTGTTTCCCGTGTTCTCGCGAGAGAGACCCCGACATCCTGTCGACCTGCAGACACGCCTGGCCGTGTTTGTGCGAGTCCTCCGGAACAAGCACGCTAATTGCAACAAAGCGCACACATTAGTGGAGCTGCGTTGCCCTCAGCTTTGCGCAAATCGCTACCTTCCCCGCGACGGCGCTTTGCCCCCTCGCACGCACTCCCGGCCATTATTCGCTCTGTTGCACCCGCCCTCTTCCTTCTGCTCGCCCGTTCCCAGAGAGACTCGACCCTGGCCGTCCAGCAGCGCACGCTAGGATGCTGAGAGCGCGGAGAAAACAGGGCATTGCAGCAAGTGATCTGATCCTTTATCGGTCATAAATCTGCACCTCTTTGTTGGACCCTGGATCCTCGGCCCTCGACTCTCGACCGTCGATCCTCGATCCTTGACCCTCGACCCCCGAATCTGCTCGCGGGACAGATGGCGATGATCAGAGACGGGATCTGCTGCTCGGAAGCCTCTCTGCCCTGACCTGCCTGACAGAATGGGGCTGTCGAGAAAGACGCGAGACGCCGCGGCGGCCAAGTCGTCGCTCGACGCCCCTTCCCCCGCCATCGTGGACGACCTCACGCCCTGCAACCGCACGCACAACCGCGACCTCACCATCACGGCCGGCCAGCCCTCGCTCCCCCCACCATCGCCCTCAGGCCGGCCCGCGATGCCGACGGCCACCACACTCACACCGCTTCCCCCGCTGCTCGAGTCGTCGCCGGCCACTTCGACTGCTACGACTACCACCCCCGTGCCCTCCCAGCGAGCAGCCACCGCTCGGACAAAGAACGGCAGTGCGACCGGCACCCCCAGCGTGCAAGCCACCATCCGTACGGTCACACCAGAACCCAAGGAACACCACAGGGCCACGCCACTCGACCCGCCGGACACAGGCGACCATGGTTCAGGCGCTCCCGCCGACGTGGTCCGCGCCTTCGAATCCCTGTCCCCCCAGTCCTCGCCCAGGGCCATTCCCGGCGCCAGCACCTTGTCTCACCACAGCAGCACAGGCAGTCGCCGCCAGGGCGTCGTCTTTAGCGATGCCGTCGCCGGCTCCTTCGACAGCACCTCCTCCAGTCCGCCCCCTCGTCCTGCCTCCTACCGCGTCCGGACGCACACCATGGACGGGGTCTCCCCCTTCCGCGACTATGTCACGCCCAGCCTCACGGCCGAACTGCCGCGACACCGCGTCCTCTCCTTCTCCTCGCCCGGCACTGGCGACGGCCAACGCGGCGGCCCCTCGATGCAGGGCCCCTTCCTCGAGTCCCTGTCCTTTCCCCCGATTGCCCCGTTCCGCTCGGCAGAGGCCCCATCGCCCGTGTTCGCAACGGCCTCTGCATTGGCTCCGTCTGCGTCTGCGACGAGCGTCCTATCCAGCTCGACGCCAGCCGCGGCCTCGTCTGTGCCCTCTGCTTCGGCCAAGGACAAAAAGGCTAGTCGCAGGCTCATTAAGCGGACGTCGTCACGCCCGACATCGCCACTCATCTCCGCGCCGCCCTCGGTGGACTCTTTGCCGATCCCCATCTCCACCGACGACGCCAACCGGCTGCTGATGCTGATGAAGACGCTGTGCGGACGGATGCGGGGCGAGATCGAATACCGCGACAGCGAAGACGGCGCGTGGAGCCAGGGCATCGGCTACATTGAGGAGGATAAGGGTAGCCTGATGTTCGACGCCGGCGTCCAGGGCCTGTTTCACTCGGCCATTGTCCCGGATCTGCGCGGCTGCCGCGTCTCGCCGCTGCGCGAGCCGCACGTCGACGTTGCCTGTCTAGAGCTGGCGAATGCGCAGGGCACACCCGAGATCTTCTTGCGGCCGCTGGACAGCGCCGAATTCGACCTGTGGCTGGCCGCTCTGCTGTGCTGGCAGCAGCTCTGGCCGCCGCCGGGGGTGGCCTCTCCAACGTCGTCCAAACCCTCGGGCAACCGCACGACGCCGTCGACATCGACACCGACACCGAGGCCCAAGGACGGCGCCATCATCAAGGTCGGCCGGGTTCTGCTCTGGGACAAGGGCATTGCCACGTCGCCGCGTGCCATTGTGCGGCGGTCGTCGACACGGGACCTCCGGTCGACGCAGAGCGCGTGGCGGCGGGTGTCGTGCATTCTGCAGGGCAACGGCGAGTTCAAGCTCATCCTGGAAAACGATGTGACAATCCTCTCCGTCATTGAATTGACCCAGCTGGCACGTTGTGCCGTGCAGCAGCTGGACAAGTCGGTGCTCGACGAGGAGCACTGCATTGCCATTTTCCCCATCTACGCCTCGACCTCGACGCATCTGTCCATCTTCCGGCCCGTCTACATTGCGCTCGACTCGCGCGTCGCCTTTGAGGTCTGGTTTGTTCTCCTCTGGGCGTTTGCCGTTCCGTATATCTATGCCATCGACATGGCTAGCGACGACCTGCTGTACGGGGCCGCCGCCGCCTCCGAGTCCCAGGACACGTTGGTCGTGCAGGAGCAGCGCCAGCTGTTCCGTCTCGAGAAATCGCTCCGGCTCCGGGTCACGGAAGCCAAGATCAAGGCGCGCGGGTCCACGGACGGTGCCAACAACGGCAGCCCCGAACGCCACGAGCGCCAGGGCAAGGGCGACATGGGCGACGGCCTCACCGGCAACTACCTGGCTGAGGTCATCCTCGACGGCGAGGTGCGTGCGCGCACGACGGTGAAGACAGACACCAAAAACCCGTTCTGGCGAGAGGACTGCGAGTTCCTCGACCTGCCGCCCACCATGCCGTATCTGTCGGTCGTTTTGAAGCGGTTGGAAGGCAACCTCGACAGCTACACCCACCAGTTGCAGGCCTCGCTCGGTCTGCCAAAATCGGGCAACGTGCGCGAACTCATGTGCGGCGCCGTCGACATTCCGCTGGCCAGCCTCGAACGGGGACGGGAGCACGAGCAGTGGCTTCCCATTTACGATGACCGAGCCCTGGCCATTGGCTCCATGCTGGTCAAGGTGCACCACGAAGAGCTGGCGGTGCTGGAGGAGCGGCAGTACAAGCCGCTGCTGGACCTGCTGTGCAACTTTAGCTCCGGTCTCACGCTCCAGATTGCCGAGGCCCTCCCCGGGGGCCTGAGGCGGCTGGCCGAGGTGTTTTTGAATGTGTTCCAGGTCTCTGGGAAAGTAGGAGACTGGCTCATGGCCATGGTGGAGGACGAGATTGACGGGATCGGAAACCAGGTGACGATGAAGAAGATCCGGTTCAGCAAGAGGCTCACGTCGAGCGACTCGCTCGAGTCCACCAGCGACCGCGAGCAGCTTCTGCGGGACATGGGCCGGTCGCTGCAGGGCGAGGCCAACCTTCTCTTTCGCGGCAATTCGCTGCTGACGCAGGCGCTCGAGTTCCACATGCGGCGGCTCGGCAAGGAGTATCTCGAGGAGGTGCTCTCGGACAAGATCAACGAGATCAACGAGATCAACCCAGACTGCGAGGTCGACCCGGGCAAGATCAGCCCCGGCGACGACCTCAACAGGCACTGGGAGCGGCTCACACAGCTGACGACGGAAGTGTGGCAGTGCATCACGGCCTCGGCCACGCGCTTCCCGGCCGAGCTGCGGCACATTCTCAAGTACGTCCGCGCCGTGGCGGACGACCGGTACGGCGACTTTCTGCGCACCGTGTCGTACACGAGCGTGTCGGGCTTCCTCTTTCTGCGCTTTGTGTGTCCGGCCATTCTGAACCCGAAGCTGTTTGGCCTCCTGCGCGACCATCCACGGCCGCGTGCGCAGCGGACGCTGACGCTCATTGCCAAGGGCCTCCAGGCCCTGGCGAACCTGTCGACGATCGGGAAGAAGGAGACGTGGATGGAGCCGATGAACCGATTTCTGGCCGCGAATCGGCAGTCGGTCAAGGGCTTTATCGACGACATCTGCTCCATCCCGGCCGAGAAGCCCGATGCGTCGGCCGTGCTACCTCCGTCCTACCTGACCCCCAGCGCCATTATGGGCCGCCTTTCGACCATTGCGCAGGAAGGCTTTCCCAGCCTGCCGTATCTCATCGACCTGCCGCGAAACCTGGCCGCCCTGGTGAAGCTCTGGACAGATGCCAATCCGCAGACAGCGCCGTCTAGCCTCCTCTTCGAGGGTGAGCTGCTGACGTTCCACACTGTCTGTGCAGGGCTGCAGGCGAAATCAGACGACTGCTACTTTCGGGTGGACACAATCCGGCAAGCGCCCGAGACGGCCAGCCTATCAGCAGATGATGCTCTGGTGGAAGCGGTGGAGCGGGTGAGCCTGGCCGACCTCGGCATGTCCTTCGGTAGCCCATCTGGCTGGGCAGAAGGGGGCGAGCTCGGGAGCAGCTACAACGGCTTCAGCGCCCGCAGTGGCGGGCTCGTGCCGCCGGGGTCCTCGGGCAGTGACGTGGAGGAATGGGGACGGGACCGCAAGGGCCGGCAGATGAGCTTCAGCAACGATCCGGGTGGCACTGTGAAGAGCGCCCGGAACGGCCGGCACGCACGCAAGTTTCTCAGCGGTATTATCAGCCGCAAAGCGCGGACGGCGAGCCCGGACCACGGCGTCGATGGAGCCACACGAGGCCGGGATCGAGACCGGGATCGAGACCGAGACCGCAGGCGGGAACTGGTGACGATAGACGGCCAGGCCGAGTCACACGGTGCCGAGGCCGGGGCCGGCGACGGACACAAGGCCGAGCGAGACGGCAAAGAGGGCAAGGAGGGCAAGGAGGGCAAGGAGGGCAAGGAGGGCAAGGAGGGCAAAGAAAGCAAGGACGGCAAGGACGGCAAGGCAGGCCGCGAGAAGGAGAAGAAGGAGCACAGCCGCAAATGGGACCGCGAGCACAAGAAGAGCCGCGGACGTGACCACAAGCGGGAAAGCAGCAAGGACAAGACCCAGGGCCGTAGCTTTGGGTTTGGCGAGTCTTGGGGCAGCTCGAGTGCCAAGGACGCGGGGAAAAACCACGCAGCATAGATTTGGAAGGACCCTTTTTTTGGAGGCCGCATTTTACCGCTTTGTACCGCTTTGTACCGCTTTGTACCGCTTTGCACCTCTTTTGTCATTCAGATTCCCCAAAGGCGTTGCGGTCGATGGAGGACATGTTGGGAGGAGACCATGTTGTGCTATCTTGCAAATTTGACATTATGCTGGAGCATCTCTTGGAATGTGTGGTGTATTTCTCTACCTTTCTGTCTTTCCCCTTGGCTGTTATTTTTTGGATCAGGAACCTGACGCAGCAGGCTTGCACTTGCTTGCACGCTTTCTTTTGGTTTACCTAGGCTCCTCTGAAATGATATCGCTACAAAGTGTTGAAAACCCGCAAAAAAAAAAAAAAAAAAAAAAGATCAAGCACCGTTTCGCCCTTTGGATTTTTTTTTCTCTTCTCTCATAAGCCAGGCGCTGGTTCTAAGCTCCGTCTGTCCTGCCCCCCGTCCGTCCACCCCGACTCCAGACCCTGATGTGGGCGCCAAGTTGGGCGCCGTCTATGCAAAGAATTTTTGGTACTGCTTCTTCTCCTTGTCGCGGCGCAGCCGGACCGACTCCTTGACGGCGGTCAGCTCCTTGAGCACGGCGCTGTCGGCGGGGGCGAGCTTGTGGGCGGCGGACAGGTCGGCGAGCGCGCCCTCCTCGTCCTTGAGCTTGACCAGGGCCTGGCCGCGGCGGAAGAGGGCCTTGGCCTGCTCGGCGGGGGTGATGGTGGCGACGGCGAGGGCGCTGGAGGCGGAGGCGCGGGCGCCGGCCCAGGCGCCGAGCTTGATCTGCATGAGGGCGGCGTTGGTGTTGACGCTGATGCGCAGCTGGGCGATGGCCTCCTTGGTGCCGGCGGGGGCGGCGTCGAGGTCGGGGTCCTCGTTGAGGTAGCGGAGGGCCTTTTCGTACTTGCCGAGGGCGGCGGCCCAGTCGCCCTTTTTGAAGGCGGTGTTGCCAAAGCCCTTGCAGTCGGTGGCGATCTGGAGGACGCGCACGGCCGAGAGGGCGGTGCCGGAGCCGCCGGTGACGGCCGCGAGGGGGCTGGCATCGACGGCCGACGCCGAGGCCTCGCCAATGGGCGGCGCCGGGCCGTCGGACTCGTCCTCGGGGTAGTCCTCGTACGGGTCGCCGAGGGCGTCGGGCTGACGGGGCGCGTCGCCGGGCACGGCGCTGTCGCCGGTGAGCTCGCCGCAGTCGGCAATGACGACGTCGCGGGCCGGCTTGTCGAGCGTCTCGGTCGGGCTGTTCTCGATCTGGCGGACGACCGACTTGCCGGACAGGACCTGGCCGAAGACGACGTGCTTGTTGTCCAGGTGGGGCGTGGCAACGGTGGTGATGAAGAACTGCGAGCCGTTGGTGCCGGGGCCGGCATTGGCCATGCTGAGCAGAAAGGGACGGTCGTGCTTGAGGTCAAAGTTCTCGTCCTCAAACTTCTCGCCGTAGATGGAGGCGCCGCCGGTGCCGTTGGCGGCGGTAAAGTCGCCGCCCTGGACCATGAACTGCTTGATGACGCGGTGGAAGATGGAGCCCTTGAAGTGCAGGGGCTGGCCGGCGGCCGTGTTGCCCTTTTCGCCGGTGCAGAGCGCGCGGAAGTTCTCGGCCGTCTTGGGCACGACGTCGCTAAAGAGCTCAAACACGATCCGCCCGACGGGCTTCTTGCCGACGGTGATGTCAAAGAAGACGCGCGGCCGCGCGGGCTTTGTTGCGGAGGCCATTTTGGGGGGGGGGGGGGAGGTTGTGTTGAGGTTGACGAGGTTGAGATTGTGAGTTTTGAGTTTGGGTGAAGAAAAGGTGGAGGATTGCGGATGGAGGGTTTGCAAGGTTGCGAGGCGGCAGGTGCAAGATTGCGAGATTGTGGAATTGCAAGAGGATGCAACGACAGAGAAGATCTCCGAAACGTGACCACACGACTGGTCAGACACAATCACAACAATCAGCAGTTGTCACAGTCGGCCAGAGCTTTTGTGTGTTTGAACAAGAGACAAGTCTAAAAACTGAGAAATATTCCAAAGTGGAAGCTTCTAGATGGGTAGCTCCAGCAATGGAAAGAGTGCCCCGCCGCAAGCCACCATGCGGGGCAACTGCCCCGTGCAGAGGCCCCGGCGGCTCAGCTGCACTAGAGGCCTACAGTCGATGAGTTGCCCACTATCGCGTTGCTTGCAGCGTCTCATTCCGAAGCATCGCAGCCTTGCAAGATAAGACGGCTCCTTGACCCTCCCTGTCGCTACAGCTGCGTCCCTTCCTCTTTCGCGGCCGTCGCCACCTCCGGTTTCGGCCGTGGCTGGGCCGTCACTTCGATTGTGACCTGTTGCTGTCAGACGGAAAATTGGGAAATGTACTGAATTGCAGGCCGAAAATGGAGACTGCGAACACCAACCAATGCAGATCCAACAACAAACCAAACACAAACACAACGCCCACTCACCGGCCCGTCGTTGACCAACGCAACCTCCATCATCGCGCGGAACACACCGTCCTTGACCCGGCTGGCCTCGTAGGCCTCCCGCACCTTGAACACAAAGTAGTCGTAGAGCCGCTTGGCCTCGTCGCCGCCCATCGCGCCGCTAAACGACGGCTTGCTGCCCTTTTTGGTCGACGCCAGCAGCGTGAATTGCGACACTGCCCTCCCCCGGGTCAGCCGGCCTGTCTCAGCAGCATCTCAATTTACCATGGTCGTGGTCGTGGCCGTACCGCAGAGGATCTCGCCCTGGATGTCCTGCACGCTCCTTTTCCACTGTGCACGAAAACCGCCCTCCTCGTCAGTACGCGTACGGTTCGACACATGGGCAGACGGGGTCCCTTCCGGCCGCGACCCCACGCACCGTGCCGCCCTCGTCATCGTCCCACAGACGCAGCTTGACAATCTTGTTTGCCAGCGAATCCGCCTCCCTTTCCGTGTCGCCGGGCGCCATGGCGGCAAACACCAGCACGCCTTTGCCGATCGTCGACACCAGCTCCTTCTCGACCGTCACCGAGGCCGAGAGGACCCGCTGCAGGATCGCTGTGCGTGGTCAGTCAGCATGGCCCGGCGCATCATGGCTGTATCGTGGCTGTATCACAGCTGTATCGCGGCTGCTGCTCTCTGATCTTTGACCTGCGCCCAGCTAGCTCACCTTTCATTGCTGCGTACCCCGCCCTCTGCCGCTTCAGACCAAGGCTCTTACAGGCTCTATTCCGTCCAAGCGCACCGGCCGTGTCCCGTGTCCGCAGCAGCAATTCCAGGGTGCTACGGCTGGCCGTGCAGCTCCTTGGTGGCACGATTGCGCGGCATTCCAGCCGTTTCAGTGCTTCTCCACAAGTTGTGACCACGTGACTTGGGCGTCGCAACCGTTGTTGCAGGTACGAGTACTCTCCGTCGGCTCCACGACCAGACTCTGCCGTCGAGGCACGCGTACAGATCTCGCGCAGCACCCGGGCTTGCGTCTGTAGCAGCAAGCCGAGCGGCTGGCCATGCGACGAGCCAGGCGAAACATCAAGCCTGTTTAGTTACCCGTGCTGACTGTACCCTGGCCTCGTCGCCCATTCGCCAGCAGAACGTCTAATATGCTACACTCCAGGTACTTGTCTCCACTTTTTTCCAGCTCGCCAGACTGGCCGCTTTTCCTTTTTCCGTCTTGGATCGCGCCTGCCAACTATGAGCAAACGACAATTCTGCCCTTTGATGCCCCCATTCGAGCCTTCTCCCTTGCTGCAGTCAGATCTGCCTGTACTTTTCACAACCACGCGCACTCTCTACGCGGCTGCTCTCGTCTCTCTGTGCGAGACCGACCCGGTACGTGGACTCTGCATTTCGCCCCAGGCCGTTTGGCCGTGCATCTCGACTCCGCCCTCGACGCCCAGACAACGGACGAGAGGCCCGAAAAAGTCGAAAAAGTGTTTTCATCGGAGCTGCACAGCTTTGCTATCGCGACTTGGAAGCGAAGCGTTGTCCTTCTCTAACCCGTCCGCCCTGTAGGCTCCGAACCACCGGCCCGACCGGTCTTCTCTTTACCCAGCGGTCCGAGCCAACCGCCGCTCCACGCCCGACGAGACCCAGGCGGTCATCAGGCCCAAAAGTATCGACGACAAGGCAGCCAGACGGCTTCCATCATCAGCCAGCGCCATGGCGGCACGAAAATTACAACAAGAAGTGGACAAGTGCTTCAAGAAGGTGACGGAGGGCGTCGCGGAATTCGATGCCATCTACGAAAAGATTGAGCAGTCAAATAACCCGGCACAAAAAGAAAAACTAGAAGACAACCTCAAGCGCGAGATCAAGAAGCTACAACGGTTGCGCGACCAGATCAAGACATGGGCAGCTGGCAACGAGATCAAGGACAAGGGCCCGCTCATGGAGCAGCGGAGGCTCATTGAAACGGTTGGTCTACGTGACGCGCCACACGTCGGGCTCGGCTAATCCGCCGCGCAGCAAATGGAGAGGTTCAAGGCCGTCGAGAAGGCCATGAAGACCAAGGCGTATTCCAAAGAGGGCCTGTCGGCCGCGACGAAGCTCGACCCGAAAGAGCAGGCCAAGGTCGAGACGGGCGAGTTCCTCAGCTCGCAAGTCGACGAGCTGGAGCAGCAGATCGAGTCGCTCGAGGCCGAGGGCGAAGCCATCCAAGCCACGGTCAAGCGGGGCAAGATACACGGGGCCAAGGCCGAGCGCATGGCCGAGATCGAGCGCATCATTGAGCGGCACAAGTGGCACCAGGGCAAGCTCGAGCGGTTACGGCGCTCCCTCGAGAACGGCGCCATCGACATTGAGCAGGTCAACGACCTCGAGGAGAGCATCCGCTACTATGTCACCGACAACCAGAACGACGACTTTATGGAGGACGACACCATGTACGACGAGCTGAACCTCGAGGAGGAGGAGGAGGGATTTGGCGGGAATGCCGACGACCGGGTCTCGTCACAGGACACGCAGTCCTTGCAAGGCGATCTCGACCTGGACGTGAAGCCGTCCGGCGCCAGCAGTGCCAAGGGACGGACGGCCACCGACGCTGCGTCCAATTCCTCTTCGGGACGCCGCCCGTCGGCGCAGCTCAAGTCTCCATTACCGACGCTGGCGACGCTGCATACGCCGCTGCCGACGCTCAGCAACGGCATGGCCGCCGTGGCGATGAAGCCGGCCTCCATACCGGCGCGGCCCGCCGGCGAGGGCCTCAAGTACGCGTCGGCCGCCGCCGCCGCCGCCGCCAGCGACAGGCTCAACGTGGGCATCGCGCCGCTGCCCCCACCACCAGGCGCAGCCATATCGTCACAGCCGCCACAGTCGCCTGCCGTGCAGCTGAGTAAGTTGAGCGTGAGTGCTGCAAACTCGCCGAAACCGCCATCCGCACAGCCGCACGCGCAGCCGATCGACCGAGCAGCAGCACCACCGCCGGCAGCAGGACCCGCGTCAAGCACAGCCTCGGCCTCTGCAAAACCGGAATCCGTCAGATCAGGGAGAGGCAAGAATGCAGCGGCAGCGGCGGCAGCAGCGTCCTCCTCGGCGAGCGCGACCCCGACGCCAGCACCGGAGCCGGCCAAGACCACGAGCAGGGGTGCGGCAAACGGCGTCAAGGCCCGCGCTGCGATCAAGGAGGAGAAGGAGGAGGAGGAGGCCGAGGAGGCCGAGGAGTCCATCTACCACCTCCCGTCATCGCTACAAGACCTGGTCGACTCGTTTGAGATCACAAAGAACCGGCCGCAACCGACCAACGCGGCCGTGACCAAGCGCATGCTGGCCCAGTCGGCCCACAACGCGCCCGATTCGGCCGATGCGGAGCCCCCGCGGCGCTATCACCCCGACGTGCGCTTCCACTCGTCGTCCAACTTCCCGCAAGAGCCGCTGGCGCTGCTGGACGACCCACGGCTGTACGCGCGCATCGAGCCAGACACACTCTTTTACGTGTTCTACTATAAGCAAGGGACCTACCAGCAGTACCTGGCGGCCAAGGCGCTCAAGGACATGAGCTGGCGCTTCCACAAGCAGTACCAGACCTGGTTCCAGCGACATGAGGAGCCCAAGAGCATCACGGAGGAGTTTGAGCAAGGCACCTACCGCTTTTTCGACTATGAGAGCACGTGGTGAGTAATGTTTTTGTGGTCTTGTTTTTGCGCTGTCCTAATTTTGCGCGAATTTATCTAACCCGTGCAGGATGAACCGGAGGAAAGCAGAGTTCAAATTCGCCTACAAATTCCTCGAGGACGAAGTATAAAGGGAAAGGGCCGTGGCGGGGGAGGGGGACAGGCTGGGACGGGGATGGCGGCGGCGTTGACTGCTGACGGCAGCAAAGGGCACAATCATTTACCGAGGCTCTGCGATGACATGGCTGCTCTCTCTAGTCTTGATTTGGTTTTTTTGGTCCCCTTTCATGGCTTGGTTTGCTGATTGGCATTCGTCTCTCCCATTCGAGACAAGGCGCCGGGATACGAGTACGGCTATCGTCGTGTTGAACAGTTTAGTGAAATCATTATTCTTGACTGGGCTGGACTGGGGCCACGGCCGCCTCGGCCACCTCGGCAGCCCTGCTTTTCCACCCATTTGCTGTCGTTGATCGTACGAGCACGAGCAGGAGTCGGTTATGCCGGCTGCACATTTTTCGGTGTGTGACGAGGTGCTTTGCTGGCTTACAGTGATGCACGACTAGGCGCTATTCAATAGGGGTGTGCCGCCTTGTTTTTCTCCGTATGGCTGTGCCTGGCCATGTCAGATGGCCCAGCCATGCAGCATTGCTGGCACTGGCACTGCCGTTCTAGGCACGCCGTCTCCACAGCTGTGTTGCCATTAGGCTTCAGCCCAACCGAACGAGTTCGCCGTGCCGCACGGATGGACAACGAGTCTCGTGGACTCTCGCCCCGCGAGAGGAGGACGAGAAATCCGACAGTCATCGTCCTCGTTGGGCTCCAACTCCCACAGTCTGTGCTCGTGACAACAGCCTTGTGCTTGCGTATATAGAGCGAGTAGCTTTCCACGCTCGTTTTGCGGAGGATTCCGCAATGGCCCAGCGTGGCAAGCCGTGAAGAAAGGCACGCGGGTTTCAGTCAAGACGGGAAGGGTTCCAGGGCGTCATCTTCTGTCCTTTTTCGATGAGCCTCTTTATTGGCAAAATGCGCATGTTTACGAGTACTCGTACCGTGTTTTTCTTTTTCTCTTTTTTTTTTCTCCCTTTTCTTTGCTTTTTCGGCCTTTCCCCCCTGTCCCAGGTTTGAGCCTCAATTTGGTCACATCCACTAATATGTCCCAGTCTGTCAGTTTTCCGGTTTAACGTCCCAATGGCCAAGACACAAAAAATAAAACCAAAGGAATTAAAGGAATGCTTTCTCTCGATATGCAACCTTGCTTGAGAAAAAAAGGCGATAATTCTCACAATGGCGAGTTGTGCAATAACCTGGCAGGCAAAGGATGGCTGACATTGGCGGGACAGATTATTGTGCCGCCGCCTTTCTGGGGGTTTGGAAAGTTGCGAACCGCTCAGCCTTGCCGAGTGTCCGTGCTTCGCCACCGGCTCATGCACAGCGGCCTGCCGCTAACGACAGGCTCACCGTCGTGGCCGACAAGCCCGCCTCGACCTGATACAGAGCTACATTCCTTCCCCCACACACCTAGGCGAGTAGATGCAGTAATATGGAGGATGCCTAGCAAGAGACGCGTTCGTGCCCCCCCCCCCCCACAGTCTGCGTTTCTGGCTTTTTCTCTCAGGCTCCGTTTCATCACACCTATACACGCTACTGGCCCCAAGTACGTGGCAGTGCCTTACCACTCGTCACATCTGAGCTGAGGCAGCATATGAGCCGCCAATGGGAACTAGGCCGTGGTCAAGAGCAAGATGCCCCTTCCCCTCCCTCTCTTCCTCCCCTATCAAAAGGGGAGAGATATGCCGACTCCGCCGCAACGGGCTGGGAAGGAAGTGGTTCCACACAGGTCACCCAAAGATTTTGTTGGGACCAGCAGGTCTCCCCCCCCCCCCCCCCCCCCCCCCCTGGGCCTGTTTAGCAAAGCCCTGCCTGGACAGCCTCGTTTAGCACTTTGGCGTGCCACCGTACCCAGGCCCGCGCCGCCTTCATCGTGCTCCTCCCCGCACGGCACGTGGCTCGGCGGGAAGATACCGCTTGTCCTTTTGTGCCTTGTACCGCTTCTGCTTTTGCGCTCATTGGCACCTGGATCTGATTCCGTGCGTCGCCTTTTTTTTCCTAGGACTCGCTCCCATGCAGGACCAGATGTGACAGGGCATATTTTTTCAGCAGTTTCAATCCTTTTTGCACACCCTCAGTTCTTCTCTGCAGTTTTCTCGCCTTGCATTGCCTCCTGAGCTCGCAGCCATTTTGCTCCTGTTCTCTGTTGTCCGTTCGCCTACACACCTCCAGCTGACACCTTGCATGGCGTGTTTCCTCTTTGGTGTGTCTGCCGTTACTCAACACAAGCGGCAGATTTCCACGTCCCCGAACCCACCGGTGGCTTTTCTTCCTAGTGGTCCATTGCTTGCTTTTTTTTTGTCAAGGTAGGGTAGCTCGCCTCGTTTTCAGTTGTGCCAGAAAGCGGCCACATCATCTACAATAGTCGTTTGTGCCTTGCCTCAGCAATCTGTCTCTCTGCCTATAAGGGGAGCGTCTCCGCCCTCTGTTTTGAAAGCCAGTTTATAGCCAATACAAGAGCAGCCTGAAATTTGGTCGCCTCTACGCTACAAACATTCAAAATCAAAAGAAGGCCGTGGAAGACGCTTCAAAATTAACAGCATGGACAGCCTTAAGTGGGATTACCCTACAAACTTCACATTCGACCGACCCCCAACGACGCCATCTTCAAAGAAGCATTCGCGCTCTAGTGGGAGTTCTGATAGTTTCGAGAGCCGCGACAACGTGGACGGTAGAAATGGGGCGGTGCCTTGCTCCAGTTTGCTCTTTCAGAGCTGGGCCGGCGACTACAGCACCCCTGTTGTAGATGAGCCATGCCAGCTGCAAATGGGAGACTGGAGCCCGTCTCAGGACACCACATCCGGCCATACGCAACTATACGTCAACCCCGGATATACCCGGTTTCCAGGCCACATGCAAGCCCCATTTGAAGCGCTCAACATCATCCCCGAGTTCACCGACATGGACGTCATGCAGCCCACAGAAGATCACCTTCCGCTGTCGCCGTCGAGCACCGGCCTACCGCCCGTCCGAGCCTCCAAGACCCGAGCGGACCGCCGGAACACTCCCAAGCGGAAATACACCTGCACGTACAGCGGTTGTAAAAACAAATTCAACCGGACGGCGGACCGTCTGCGCCACGAGAAGCACGTCCACTACAACGAGCGGAGCAAGCAGAACTTCATCTGCGACTACCCCGACTGTGCGCGACACACGCACAGCTTCTCGCGCAAGGACCACCTCCGGCAGCACCTGCGGGAGAACCACCTCGAAGACATGACAAAGCGGGGGGTCAACGTCTATCAGCCCTCGTCCTCGTCGAGGAGACAGCTGTCCTCGCCGGCCAGCAGCATAGCGGGCGAGAGCGACAGGGAAAAGGCCCTGGCCGACGAGGAACTCGCCGAGCTCTACGGCCCCGACTTTGACTGGCAGCCGCCCGACAAGGACTGGTACTCGGTCGGCCACGAGCCCAAACCCAGCCGCAGCTCGACCTTTGACGACGAGCAGAGCGTCGGCGCCTATTCGCCGGTCCAGGAGAGGGGCTACGGCACCGCTTCGGGCACCCAGCCGGACGTGAACCATGAAGAGGAGAGGCTGAGATTGTGTCGTCTGGATCCCACCTGGTGGCGCTGCTCGCCTTGTCTGCTGCGGGTGGCCCGTCAGCCGGACAAGCCGGACAAGGACTGGATCTGCCCGCAGTGCAAGACAAGAATCGAGCCGATTCGACAAAAGATTCGCGAGGAGCTGGCTTTGGGACGAGCTCCCGTCAGCAGTGATCCCGTGCAGTGGAACGAAGAGTCGCTGGCGACCGATCCAGATAGCTTCACGACCTTCTTCTCGAGTTGCTACGAGGTGCAGTCAGACGAGGCCGTGTAGCTGCTGCAGTGGAGGCGTCTCTGCAGCTCTCTTTTTTAAAAAAAAGATTCCCCATGGTTATGGCCATTTTCCTGCCCTCCTGTTTTTTTTTCATAGTTTCGGTTCTCGGGCTGGCTCTAAGCGACGGTTTCCAACTTGACGAATTCGATCATGTCTATTTGTTTATTTGTTTACGTTGATTTCGCGAGGCATCCCCCGTAACACCGACGGATCGGGCCACTGGCAGGTGCAGCAGTGGCCTGCAGGGCGACGCAATGTGGCATGGTAAAGCGGGGAGACAACGAGGCAAAACGGCGTGCTTCATTTCGAGGCACACGACTCTGCTCGCTTCTGATTACATGATACAAAATTTAAGCCTGCATACCCCGCCAGTCTACCCACACCTGCCGTTTCTGGGCAGCTCCTCCCCCCACAAGTGCAACCCCTCAATTTGTAACCCGCATCTCTCGCACGCGAGCTTTGCAGGCGGACGTCTACCAACGTGAGAGGCAATAAAGGGAGAGAGGGAAGGCACGGGCGAAGAAAAGAGGCAGGCGTGACGTATGCAAATAGGGAAACTTGTCTAAATCGCTCGTTCAAAAGAGACCTTTTTGACCCAACTTTACAAGTTACAAAGTACTCCTCTTTTTTCGCTTCCACCACGCCGCTGTCACTTGCCGCCTCCCATATTAATAATAAGAGGAATCTGGACCAGCGTGAAAAAAAAATCGGCTTGGCAAAAAGCTCCGTTCGCCGATATCGCCGTTTTTTTGGCCGAGCCGATTGAGCAGGACAGACGGCAAGAAGGGTTTTCACGTCGAGCAGCTTCTACTTTTTCTGCCTCTTTTTCGCCTGAGCTGATTTCTCCTCTTGCTCTCTCTCTCTCCCTCTCTCTCTACCCTCCTCCAGCCACGCCCCCGGTGTCTCTGCAGCTCTCGGACGCGAACGTCAGTCTCGGGCTATTTATACCTCTCTCTGCCGGAACGGTCCCAGATTGTTTCCGCTCGGCCGCAAACCTGCCGAACCGAAACCTGCCACTACCAGCCGATTGTGCCTACAGCAGCTGTCCTCTCCCGCTCCGTCCTCGTCCCACTAGACATTTCCTGGGAAAAATAGGGCAAACCGCCTTGATCCTCGGCTAAGAGCACCTCTTGGGCACAAGGTTCCCCCCATAACCATCCTGTCTGTGCCTTTTGCCATATCCAATAGCGTCGGGCCGATACTGCTACACAACCCCAAACCACACCCGGAACACCCCTCCACCCACCCCCCATTCCTGACAGCCACTATGAGCGCCCTAATCCTCCGCTCGCCGCTGGCCAGCCGACGCGGCCTCGCCGCCGGTCCGGTTTTCTCTCGCTCGGCCAGGGCCCTCGCCTCTTTCTCCTCTCTCTCTTCTTCCTCACCCACCACTTCGTTTGCCCTCACCCATAGAGCCGCAGCCGCAGCCACAGCCAGCACTACCCGAGCATTTCTTCGTCCGTCTGCAAGACTCACCCCAGCTACCATGGCGTCCCAGAAAGCCGGCGTGGCCACGGCCACCATCCAGAAGATCAAGGTCAAGAACCCGGTCGTCGAGCTCGACGGCGACGAGATGACCCGCGTGATCTGGCAGGACATCAAGGACAAGCTGATCCTGCCCTTCCTCGACATCGACCTCAAGTACTACGACCTGGGTCTTGAGCACCGTGACGCCACAGATGACAAGGTCACCACCGACTCTGCCGAGGCAATCCAGAAGTACTCGGTTGGTGTCAAGTGCGCCACCATCACGCCCGACGAGGCCCGTGTCGAGGAGTTCAAGCTGAAGAAGAGTACGTCCCCTTTAAGTCATATAAGCACCACCGTAGCTCCTGCCAGCCGGCCCCTCTCCCTTCCTTTCCGCCTGGGCGCCGTCCATTCACAGGCCTCCGTTCGCCCCCCCCCCCCTTCTGTCCTTCCGTCCATTTGGCCACGGCTTGACTAACCCGCGGCAGTGTGGCTGTCCCCGAACGGGACGATCCGCAACATTCTTGGCGGCACCGTGTTCCGTGAGCCTATTGTGATCCCGCGCATTCCCCGCCTGGTGCCCGGGTGGGAGAAGCCCATCATCATTGGCCGCCACGCCTTTGGCGACCAGTACCGTGCCAAGGACCGGGTGATTCCGGGCCCCGGCAAGCTGTCCATGGTCTACACGCCGGACAACGGCGGCCCGGCCGAGGAGATTGAGGTGTACGACTTCAAGAGCGGCGGTGGCGTTGCCCAGACGCAGTACAACACGGACGAGAGCATTGTGGGCTTTGCCCACGCCTCGTTCAAGCTGGCCCTGGACAAGAGCCTGCCGCTGTACATGAGCACCAAGAACACGATTCTCAAGAAGTACGATGGCCGCTTCAAGGACATCTTCCAGAAGTACTACGACGAGCAGTACAAGCCCGAGTTTGAGAAGAAGGGCATCTGGTACGAGCACCGTCTGATCGACGACATGGTCGCCCAGATGATCAAGAGCAAGGGCGGCTACATCATGGCGCTCAAGAGTGAGTTTCGCGGCGGTATTGGGTGTTGCAGACAAATTTTTTTTTCTCCAGAAGCTGACCGCCACAGACTACGACGGTGATGTCCAGTCGGACATTGTCGCCCAGGGCTTCGGCTCTCTCGGCCTGATGACGTCGGTGCTGATCACGCCCGACGGCAAGACGTTCGAGTCCGAGGCGGCCCACGGCACGGTCACGCGCCACTACCGCGAGCACCAGAAGGGCCGCGAGACGTCGACGAACCCGATTGCGTCCATCTTCGCGTGGACCCGCGGTCTGGCCCAGCGCGGCAAGCTCGACGACACGCCGGAGCTGGTCGCCTTTGCCGACGCGCTCGAGCGCGCCTGCATCGACACGGTCGACATTGACGGCATCATGACCAAGGACCTGGCGCTGGCCTGCGGCAAGACGGCCCGCTCCGACTACGTCACCACCAGCGAGTACATGAGCGCGGTGGAGCGCCGCATCACCACCAGCGTGCTGGGCAAGCTATAAGCAGCGAGCCGAGTAGAGAAAGAGGAGGACGGCAGCCGGGGGCTTGCGGGGTGTGAGAGGCGGTGCCTCGTGATCTTGTGATTTCGTGAATCCCTTCTTGTGCGCCTCGTGTGCCGCCGGCCGGCCCCTCCTCCCATGATCCTCGCTTGCCGACTGCCGACTCTCTCTCTTCCTCGCCCCTTGCCATATCCCGCGATATCAAGCCTTTGCACACCTCTCCTCCCGACCCGGACCGGACAGAACGACATTAGACCACGACGAGACGAGCATCTAGACCTGCGCTTCCTTGATTGAAACGCGGGAAGGGCCACCCTTGTTTTGCACCGCCTCTCCTCCCGCCAGTTTTTGGAAAGCCCGTGGGAGCAGAGTCTCGGTGCTGGGCCGGTCGACATTGCGGGCGTCCGACGTTTCTGGGGCCGCAGGCGTATGCGAATGATTGGAAACACGATCCGATAGAGACGATTAGAAGAGTTACAAAATAAAGTAAAGCAAGATGAAAACAAATCCGAGTTTGCAGCAGTCAGAGGGCTCTACACAGAAGCTGTCTTGTCTCGTACAGGAGGGCGTGGCGCAAAAAGAGACGACGCGGGGAACAAAAGAAGGAAAAAAAAGACGGAAAAAAGACCAAGAACAAAAACGAGCCTGTGCGCCTATTTTGAACTCCGCTGCTGCCCAAATATCCGTGATACCCATCCCAAGTTCCGAAACCCGTGTACGCGTCCCCGCCCGTCCGTCTGGCCGCCGTCTTCTGGTCGACGGCTCCGGAGCGGCACCGTGCGACAAGAAGACTCCTATGCCTCCGTCGCTGCGGCGCCTTGCTCGTGCTCGTGCTCGGCCGCGGACGCGGACGCATGACCCGCATCCTCCCCCTCGCCGCCGCCGCCGCCGCCGCCGCCGCCGCCACGGCCGACCGCCTGCGCTCTGGCTGTGCTCTCCCGGCGGTCACGGCTGCCACCACGGGCCACGACGCCCTCGGCCATGTCCAGGTCTTCATCCGCAACGGCCTCTGTCTCGACGGGCGTCGCTGCCGCGGCCATGGCTCCGGCCTTGCGTGCCTTTTTCGCCGCGGCTGTCGGCGTGCCGCTGCTGGTCACGGCATCTGCACCGCCCGTGCCGGCCTCGCTCTTGTACTTTCGTTTGGTCCCACGGGCGGCGATCAGCACGGGCCCGCCGCCGGCTTTGGCTCGGTAGCCGGCGTCATCGTCAGGCGCCGGCCGCTTCCGCTTGCCGCCCCGGCCGCCCGTTCCTGTCGGGGCTCCCATGGAGCGTGGCGTCGTCAACTCAAACGAGAGGTCGTCCGACTCGCCATCATCCACCATGAGATGCTCGCCGCGCGCAGTCGCTGCCGTGGCCGCTGCTGCCGATGCTGCTGCTGCTGCGGCCGCAGCCGCTGCCGATGCTGCCGAGTTCCGCTTGCGTCCACCTGCACCGCCGCGGCTGCTCGCTGCCCGCTCACCGCCACCGCCGCCGACTGACTTCCGTCCGCGTGCCGTCGCCGGACCGCCGCCGGCAGCTCCGTTCTGTCCCGTTGCCGCCCCGTATGAGTAGTAGTGGTAGTCGTCGCCGTTGTTCAGTTGCAGGGCGTTGATGTTCTCGCGATCGGTGGCGGCGGCGGCGGCGGCCGCTGTGGCCTCGCCCTCCTGCAAAAAGACAGCCTTGGGCGCGTTCCGCTTGAGCCAGTTGAAGACGCTAGTCGGGTTGCGCAGGATGCTGTCGCGCGCAGTCACCGTGGGCGACGCCTCGTAGATGGACGGCAGGTCCGTCTTGCTGATGCTCCGGTTGAAAAACTCCTCCCATCCAGCGCCGCTGCCGCTGCCGTGACGGCCGTTGCTTCCCACCAGTCCTTGGGACTCGACCAGCTGGGCAAAGGGGGCCAGCGTCGGCAGCATGGCCGGCGGCGGCTTCCCGTCCAGCAGGGCGCGTCCAGCGACCGTGTGGTCGACCTCCCAGAGGTAGTTGTCCAGGTCGTCGGCCGATAGGAAGCTCTCGGGGTATTGCTTAGTCGTCGACTGTGATGGTTCATTTCTGCCGGACGGGACGACGACCGCGAGCTTGTTGTCCTCGAAGGAGGCCAGGTCCCGCAGAAGCGAGGGCATGCTGTGTTTCGCGGCAGCAACATCGACGTGGCGGACGTCGTGAAGGAGCGTCTCCAGCGATCGAACTGGCGGCTCCGGTGGCGGTGCTTCTCCATCACCGTAGTCGGCGAATCGCCGCTCCCAGCCGCCCTTTTGGTCAATATCGAGACTGGTCGGCTTGTCGGCGTCCGATGCTGTGGGCAGGCCGAGGTCAATGCGCTTGGATCCGGGGATCTGGGCCGAGTTGTTGACGTCGAGCAGCAAGTCCAGGATGCGGCTGCAGGCCATCTGTTAATGGGGGGACAACCAAGAAACGAGAAAAGCGAGAAAAGGGAGGGCACAGCCGCTCTTACTCAATCTCCACCGCCAGACGTTTGCTGGTCTGGACGGCCCTGACCTCCTCGGCATGCAGCTTCACATTGAGCTCCATCTTGTCCTCAAAGGCGAGGCGCATTTTGAGATGCTTCCGCTTCCACGAGCGGTAGGGCATGACGCTCTGGGGCGGCTTCGCTTTGCCCTTGGCCTCGTCCATGTCGGCGGCGCCCGAGGCTGTCGATGTCACCGTGGCAGGGAGCGGCGATGCCGCCATCGGATCGGTCGTGGCTGGCAGGGACTCTTCCATTTTGACGTCTCGCAGCGTCATGGGCAAGCGTGTGCAGATGTCGGGCGGGCAGGCGGATTTGCTCGATGAATCTGATGGAACTGGGCCTGTGAGGGAGAAGGAGCCAAGGGAGGAAATACGGTAATGGAAAATGGAAAATGGGCTGCCAACAAAAGGTGTTGTTGGAATCCGAGGAAATTGCAGGGAGGCGATGCAAATGAGCGGATGCTGCCCATCAGCTGGACGCTTCGGAAAAGAAACAGGAGGAAACACGGGCAAGCATGGCAGGTGATGCGCTCGCGGCAAAAGGGGGGTGGAGAAGGGAAAAAAGGGCGAACGGCAGGAAGCTCAAAACACGGAAAAGTGGCCTGCAGAGAGCTTAAGTTTGCGCTCTGTCGCGCTAGAATCGATCACGGCCAGAAAGTGCACGAAGGCTCACGCGGCGCGATTGGTTGCCGGCGTCGGGCATGAGAGTCACGTGATGTACATGTTTGGCATTTGCCAATTTCAGAGCTGTAGTGCGTGCAGTTGGGCCGCAGCTTCCTTGAAGGACTTTTGGCAGAAGAAATGGCAGATTTCGTCTCCAGTGGGCCAAAGATAGATACAGATTGACAAGCAGGATACAAGTGGGAGATGTACGACTGCAGTTTATTGGCATGCGATCGTCTAGACGTATCAGTAGCCATCTAGCCATCTACAACTATAGCTGTCCATGGTCCATTGTCCATTTTCTTTCTTCCATCTCCCTTCCGTCGCCATTGTCCATTTTCTTTCTTCCGTCTCCCTTCCATCGCCCGTCCACCTCAGTACTGGCACAGGCCACCGAGGTCGTCGTCAATGGTCCAGGCGCCGGCCAGGCCGTCGACGATGCGCTCCTCGGCGGCGGCGACCTCGGGGGTCGGCGGCGGGTCGTCGGGGGCCTTGCCGAGGAAAAAGTCGTTGCGGCCCGGGCCCTGGGCCTGGCGGTTGAGGAAGCGGCGGGCCCAGTCCTCGACGGCGGGCTCGCCGGTCTCGTCGCGGGCCTGCTTGAGAAAGGCGATGAGGGCGGTGCCGCCGGTGCCTTTGAGGGGCTTGTCGGTGGTGGAGGGGCGGGCGAGGTTGGTGGTCTGTGTTGCCGAGGTTTGCGAGGTTTGCGAGGTTTGCGAGAATTGCAAAGTTTGCAACGTTTGAGGAGCACGACGGCGGGCCGCCTCGGGGCTGCGGGAGCGGCTGCGGGCGCGCTGGGCGGCGCGCGAGGGCAGGACAATGTAGCGCGAGACAATGGCAATGTGGCGGTCGCGCAGGGCGCGCAGCATGGCGAGACAGGCGTCGTAGGCGACGGCGAGCGGGCGGTCCGAGGCGGCGCGGGCGTGCACGTAGGGGCGGATGTTGGCGACGGCGGCGACGTCGCGCAAGAAGCGGGCGTGGGGGCCGGGCATGTACTCGCGCATCTCGAGGATAAAGTTGTGGCGGGAGGAGGAGGAGGAGGACGAGGTGCTGTCGTCCTCGCCGTCCTTGTTGTCGCGGCCCGTCGGCCGGTGGTCGATGCCGAGCACAATGTCAAAGAACTGGATCAGGCTGCTCTGCGCGTTGCTGCCGCCGCTGTACTGGCGGTAGACGTCGTGGCCGGAGCCGTCGTCATACACAACACCGAGCGGCAGACCGGCGTCGGCCATGTTCTTGCTGCCGGCCAGAAAGGGCCGGATGCGGTGGTAAAAGACGGTGGGGTCGCACTGCTCGTGCATGCGGCCGAGCAGGCCGCCCAGGTCGTCGAGCCGCTCGGCAAAGGCGGCGAGACAGCCGGTCAGGGCGGCGGCGTCGTCGCGGCGCACGGCAGCCAGCGCGGCCAGCATGAGGGCCAGCATGGGCCCGCCGCGGGCCTCCATGGCCACGCTGACGAGGTAGAACCACGACTCGTCGAGCGAGCCCGTCAGCGTGTTGAGCGTGGCCAGATTCTCGAGCCGGTCGACGCCCTCGTCGACAAAGAGCGGCTTAAAGTTCCACAGGCAGACGGCCGCAAACGTCGCCACCGGCGGCACCTCGAGCCGCGCCGACACCGCCAGCAGCGGCACCGCCAGCGGCGGCGGCAGGCGGTCGGCCGGTCCGCTGTCGCCCTGTTCTTGTGTGCTGTTGCTGCCGCTCCAAATGTACCCGTGCGCCATGAACGCCAGAATGCTGTAGGCCCGCCGCCACTCGGCCACGTGCTCCAGTCCCACCGTCGACAGCACCGGCAGCCGGTCCACCACGCCGCGCAGCCGCCGGCTCAGGATCAGCGCCTGCAGGTTCGCCGCCACCGCCTCCCACTTGTTATAGTACGGGTCCGGCAGCCGCGCCAGCGGCAGCTCGTCTGGCAAAAAGCCGTGCTGCGCCGAGATGCCATAGTCGGCCAGCACCGGGATGGGCGGAAGCATGTTGGCGTGTGGCTTTTTCCAAATGACAAGGTCAACGTCGTGGAATGTTTCAATTCGTCGACTGCAAATCGTCGACTGCAAATCGTCGATTGCAAATCGTCAAACTCAACCGTCAATCGACCCTCCAGAAACTCGCAGTCACCCCAGACCTGACGCAAGGAGTATACAGAATCCTCCGTGATACTCCTCAGCCGTGCGTGATTCCGTTTTGTCAAAGACCATGAGATGCACCCTTTTGCGAATGACACCCAAAAAATCACAACCAGGTGCAAAAGTGGGAGCCCACTTGGCTATCTCCTTAAGGCCTATTTTATGAACTTTTTTGTGGACGATGCACCTATTGGCTGTAATCCTTGTAATTGACCCACTAGTACAAAAAGATACCTGCAATTTCTACCCAAAAAAAAGTCACTCCTGTTTACTGCTGCCCGCCCCCTGCACCCCCTGAATGCCACTTGCTCCAGCAGTCCCTTTTTGAATTATTACACAAGGCAACGCCGCATTGCAGGCAGCCTGTTGTAATACGGGCAGTCTGCTTTGGCGCCTTTGCTAAAGGTGACTCTGTAAGCACTGTATTGCGCCTTTTTAACGAGCAAAAGGCGTAATAAGGCTTATTTAGCAGGTGAATTTGCTAGTGTTGCCCTTAGTGTAAAATTACGGCTAGTCCTGCGTTACGAAGGGCGACTGGTTAACCGAATTTTTTAAATATTTGCGTAAACAACTGCTCTTTAAAGTTACTTTGGCTTTTAGCTAGAGTTTGCCAGCCGTACCGTTGCAGTAGGTAGGTGTTTGTAACTGCAACTTTAAGAAGAAAAAGAAAGAGAAGAGCCTGCTGCCTACCGCGCTAAAATCGCTGTTTTAAAGCGTATTTAGCCTGTAACTAATTACTAATATTAACGCTATTTATATAGTGGTTGTAAGAGTTAATAATTTATAGGATTAGCAGGATTTTTATTAGCTAATCGCTAAAGGGGACGCGGGCAGTCTTTACGCTTGTTAACGTTTTTACAGGCCGCCGCTACAGTCTTTTAACTGCCTCCTTATAGCCGTCGTATTGCGTGCTTAATAAAAGCACGAAAGCGTTGTCCTTAAAGCCAAGCTGTATAACGTTGTTTTTTTAATGCTTTCGAGTAAAAACAGTGCCCTAAGGGATGCAGTCTTTCGTTTTTTCTTACGCCTTTAAGCTAGCCAGTTGCCTACTATCTACTCGATTTAACCGCGTTGTCCCTGTTGCTACAATGCTAGTATTACGTAATTTGTTAAATAAATTAGGTGTAGCAAAAAGATTGTCTATAAAACAGTGGTAGCTATGCGTAGAAGACGGCGGAGGAGGTAGTTTTTAAAGGAGATTGATTATAACGCCTTGCGTAGGAGCTAAAGTTAGATAAGTTGTTAAATCGTACTTAATAGGGCCGTTGCCTTTTAAATAAAAAATCTATTTTAAGAAGTAGCTAGCGTTTATAATTACTTAAACTTTGTAACTTATAGGTATAGGCTTATTAGGCATATAGACGATATCTCTACTTTTGCTAGTAAATTAAACCATGGCTTCGTTAACACTAACTTTTAACAAAGGCCTCTAGTAGGTTATAGACGTAGTTTAAATATAGTCGCTTTAGCCTTTAACTTTGTTAAAAACTAACGTAGTAACCGCTGGATTAAGTAAATCCTATGTGTAAAAGCGTTAGTATAGTCTAAAAAAGCGATCTCTTAACATAAATCTAGCGATAGGATGAATTAGCGTAATAGTTAATAACTTCTAATACTTACGCATTAAAGGCAAAGGACTGTAGGTTATATAAATTAACATCCTAAAAAACAAGTAAACCTCCTTTGCGTAGGTAGGCTGCTAATCTTTTAGTAACCGCTTGTTAATATATTAAACCTATTCGTAAACTAACGAAAGAGGGCAAAACAAAGCAAAAATTTTAAATAAGGTAGGAGGTAATTCGAAGACTTGGCGGCTAAAAGGGAGTAGCTAAGAGGACTTAAATTTCGACGCCTTTAGCAGCGTATTTGGCAGCGTATTTAGCAGCGTATTTAGCAGCGTATTTATAGTATTGTATTGCAATAGTAATAGTAGTAAGGAAGGAGGATTCGTAGTAGCCGTTAAGCGTGATTTTTTGTAGGCCTCTTCGCTAATTTTTAGCGGATCTTTGCGTTTTCCTCTAGCCATAATAGTAATTAGCAAAATTTGTTAACAAAAGGACAGGTCTCCATACGTTTTACTATGGGGGACTGTCGCGCGCGCGACTGACAGGGCCGCGTTCGATTGTACCCTAATGTTAACAACGCCCTACAGAAAAGCTTATAAAATAGGCCTTAAGGAGATAAAGAGTCCCGTAAGGCTAGCGTGTTAATAATCGTTTCCGGTCCCCTTCTTCTGCACGCTATTGCCCTAGAGACCCCGCGTAAAATCGTCGACTCCGCGTAACCTTGAATGGGCTGGCGCCTAGAGGTTACAGGTCGTAGGGGGGTTGGAAAAGTTCGTAGGGGGGTCTAGAACGGTGTAATGAAAAATAGATGCACTGTAATTACACACTGTATACATTGGTTAATTAATATGTAATTAATAGGTATAGTATGCGTTAATTTGTTACATATACCCTGCTAGGTATATGTGTAATATGTATTTAGTAGCAAAGTGTTTATTCCTTAGAAATTAAGCATTAATTTTAGTCTTAAGCGTATAGCTAAAATATAAGTGTTTTACTATATATTTTTTATATATACAGCGCATACCCTACTATAGAATTTATATAAAAAATAACACTAAAAGGATAAAAGGAGACGCTAAAAGCAAACGCTAAAAGCGTAAGAGGAGACGCTAAAAATAA